>AXCM01004618.1:0-20141 GCA_000473375.1 Anopheles culicifacies | reverse complement strand
CGTTGCTTCACCTATTGCCCTCGTTACTCACTGATTCTGTAAAGTGTTGTGTTATTTCTATTTTCACGCTGATAATAATCGTCATCCGGTCGGTACCCCCACTCTACAGATAAAACCCCTCCAAAGCTTATAAGAGCTTCCTCTTCTTCGGTGTAGGTGTTGGGTGGTGGTGACCGATAAGCGCCTATGGGTATGTTCCCAAAACCGACCCGCTTTTCCCGATGCATTCGCTACGTACACACTCACGTGTGCGATAGAGGAGGCGTAAGTGCACACTTACCGCTTGGAAAGGAAAGACTAATGACTAATGACCAAAACCTCGGTGAGTTTGTGACAGCACTGTTTGGGCTTGCATCAATCGATCCTGCACTCGTACGAAAGGAAGTGAACAATCTCTACGAAAGATAGCAAAATTGGGGCTACTACTACTACTACTGGTGGTGATTGGGCCGCAACGTTACGATTCGCATCACCGCCCAAAACCCAGCCGGAAGTTAGGCCCCCAAGTGCTTCGGCGCACTCTCTACCCGATTTCTCTTGCCGCGAGAGTTTGTCTTTCTTTTTTTTCTTCTTCTCACTTTTATTTTGCTTTGGTGGATGGTTGGCGCCCAGTGCTATTTGCTACGGAAGGATTGCCAAGAAGAGTCTGAGAAGATCGAACCATACCGTGCCTTCCTTCCGTTTATTGAATCTCGTCTCTCGCTTCTCGTTAAAATTTTGCGGTTGAACTGGTTGAAGGTTAAAAGAACGGAGCGCAACGAGTGATCGTTCTGCGCAGCGGCGCACCTCCTCTATATCCCCTACCTACCCTATGGGACCATCGCACTCACATTATCTGTACCAACACACTTGCAGAGATGAATTTGCCTGTACGCCGCTACGTCACTAAATAAACGACATCAATGACGTCAGGGAAAGCTAATTTCGAAAATGTGTGCCAGAGCTATTACAACGCTGCTGGTAATTGTGGTTTCATGATGGTAGTGGGTAAAGGCATCTCCTTTACAGAAACATCTTCTTTCCCATATCCACCCCCCTCCCTCTGTTTCCCCCCTTTCCCTGATCAACAATCTCACCATCCACGTGTCGGGATTAGCGTTGGTTGCAGCAATTCGACGATGATTTTGTTTTTGTTTTGTCGTCTAAAGGCTTGCAAAAAGAATTTCCCAACATTCGGGCGTATAAATTATACGCTAGGCAGACAAGAATCATTCTATTTCTGATATCTTCCCTCCTCCCCTCCCCCCCAGCTCTCCCCAATGTAGACGATATTTTGGTTTGCAAAACTGCTCACACTTTCCAATAAACTATTGGTTAAGCTTTGGTAAAGATGGTACCGCAGGATTATTGTACTGCATCGTACATAAAGGTATACATTTTATTTTGCCACATTTAAATTTGTTTATGGAAAACCCTGTCTGTGGCGTAACACCCCAGCATCACTGTAACGTCGAGTGACGTAGTAATGTGACGGAATCCCGCAGGATTTCTCTCATTATCTCTATCTATATATATAATAATTTCTCTATCTCTTCACCTCGCTCGCTCTCTCTATCTGTCGCGCTGTTTACTGTTTATACGTTATTACGCCTTATTTTCCATAGCAACTTTTTCGTAAATATCAAGCTTATGAACCGAATAAAACTATTTTAAACAATACGGCTGAGAGCAGATTGCTTTGAAATTAATACGGGAAGCAGATTCGGAGAAAACTTGATATTTTCTACTCCGTCTATCATCCTATATTTTTTATCCTAGAATAGCCACTGCACCAAAAAATGGCTAAATGTATTAATCCTCCAAGCCAAGCCTGTTGCATTTGAAATAATTCAAAAATATCAAAATATCGAAAACAAGTTCTAATTATGATTATACAATAGCATATTGAATCAATCGAGATACCAGTGGTCGGTAAACATCTTGGAACACAAGAACATCTCTAAATGGAAGGGTCTCTACAACTACAACACCTCCTAGACCCTATTGGAAGAATAGTGCTAGTAAAGACTGGACACTTCGAGTTCAAAGTATTTTGTTGTGATCTTTTTGTTTTAAATTGTTTTAAAATATCGTTACAACATCAACAACTACTACCGTTGTAGTTTCTCGTCCAAATGCGGTATCGCATTCAGAATTAGGCAAATCAAGATATACCCTGCCTAGCCAGAACTCTGGCAGTAGGAGGTCCCTAGTAGGTCCCATAGATCCCTTAAGCATTCCAAAATAAATTTAAAAAATAATCAATATTAAAATTAGTGTTAGTTTCATAAGAATATTCTCATGAAACATTGGATACTTTAATGTTTTGCATATTGTATGTTCTGTAGAGAGTGCATATGCATCTTTTGAACAGTATTGACGTTGCATGAAAAATCTTGATGTAATTGATGTTACAGTTCATTTTTCAGTAATACTCAAATTAACAATTTCATAAACGAATGAACTTAATCAAACGACGTGCGTTATTATGATCATTTTAAACCATTATTTTGCTTCGATCAACTAAACAGCAAATTTTGATCATATGACCTGTTGTTTGTGGCTTATGCAAATCAGCTGTTCCATGTAGAGCGATTGACGCAATTCAAAATCCACCCGATCGTGTGACGGAGGGGGAGAAAATGACCGGCAGGATCGGAAGAAATTGTCATCGGGAGGGTTTGTATGGGTGCAATCGTGGAACCATTTTTGACCAGGGAGACAGGGCCTGGGAGGGTTGGTGGGATGATGGGCGACAGACAGATACACGGGGAGTGTCCGTGTCTTTTCGGTGCGCTGGTCAATCTTCCCAATAACGGGTTCACTCGTGGCCTTGTTCAAGGATGGACCACAGTAGTTGATTGTGTGGAGCAGGTATACAGTGGAGCACGGGGAGCTTGCTATACAGAGCGAGATAGTGCGTGTGGAGCCAATTGAAGCATTACAATGGAGCGAAAAGGAAGAGCTTTTCGCCGAATGATGCGGTTTGATTGTGACATATGTGTGTATGTGATTTTTTTTTTTGAGTTGACATGTGTTGGTATTACTTCTTCACTTGTTTTTTTCTTCTCTTCTTCTAGTGTTTTGGCACATTCGTCCCTTGTACGCGGTTGATTCCTTTTCGCTCACTCCCATTACGTCTATTGCTCGGTCCTTCGGACAACAGCTTCGGTCAAGGTAGGTTGATTTGAACAGACTAACATTTTGCGTTTACTTTAACCATTTGACTTATTATTGAAATGGTGCACCATATTGTTGTACGTATGTTGTATTAAACTTTTCGGATGACTCTCTCCTTTCCTGTCACGCTGTTCGTCAATATAGCGGTTCTGCTTCTTTCTCGCTGAAGAAGCACCGCTCTTCTCGGTCTAACTAGCCTTCTCGCACTTCTGTTTGGCTTGATGGGGCTTATATGTGGTACCCCTTGTGTAGCAAAGGGGTAGTCCGGTATAGGCCGCTAGGTCACGTACAAATGTTAACCTAAATCCTGCAACCTACACTGTGCTACCGGTCAGAAATTTGTGTTTACGAGTTGCAATTTGGTTAATCGTATCGTATTGTACACAACCGCAATAGAGCGACCACATCCGCCACACATTAGTCAACGTAGTGGTCATTCGTATACACACATGCACATAGCTGTACACACTATGTAACGCGGGTGCTCACACATAGAAACGCACAAACAACACACAAACACAATCGGACATTCGATTCGGAAAATTTGCTGTTATCTTCTCGCTAAAGCAACCCCGCTCTCTCCCCTAATAGGTTCTCACTCTTTCGTATGCTCTATTTTCCAATCATTTTACGATTGTGTCACTTCGAGATACACTTTTTCACAAAGCACACAAAGCTAAATGATAGCCTACAAACACACACACACACAAATACAAGTGCACACAATACACGGGTACTTAAACTGTGAACCAAAATGTTTCAGTTGGTTGCGTATATTATTCACCATCTAGAAAGTGCAGCACAACATAACCCACCGCCGTTTACGGACCGGATCAGGGCAACACATTCACAACACTGCTGGGCTGTTGGTTCTTGCTACCGCACACGACCGACCGAAAATAAAGGACGATGTGATCACAACACACAAATACATATATACACACAGAAACACCTTCCGAGCCAAAGTACGTCAGCTAGAAAGATGTACTGGACGGCCGTGCTTTTGAACAAGTGAGTCAATGCTACTGCACTGTGGGCTTGTCAATGGTCCAATGGGGTAAAATATATTTTCATTTCTATCTAAAAACTAATTATTTTCAAAGATGAAGAAGAAAGTAAGAATTTCCTTCTTATTTTTTTATTCTCTCATGTTGTTGTTGTTGTTATGCTGTTATCAATGCATTCAAGCTTAAATAATAACGACAAAAATTGGGTTTTAGTTCACTGCAATGATAGAAAAATTCAAATTGGATTTGATGAATTGCGTCATCGGCAGCAAGACTGACTCCTAATTTATTTGTTTATTGTGGAATTGTTTTTGACCACACAACGACTCATTGTGAAATGTACGTTACATGTGCAGCAATTTTGAAAACATTCAGTCGTATAACGCTCTGCTACGAGAATTATTCAAAAATGTTGGTGATCACAAACTGCCTTTTCTAACATATTTTTCAAATATTTTCGTTCCGACCAAACACAAACAGAAATTAAAAGAGCGTTATTGTGCGTTACTCGGAAATGTCATGTATGTATGTATGTGTGTGTTTCCTCACGTTTGTCAGCTTCTGCCTCGCGCTGTGTAGAGAACGGTTAACGTACTGATGTAAACAACAAGTACAAAACAAACGTTTCTTTGAAAAGACACAACGGACGCGATTATTACTAAATACCAACACGGAACACCGAATTGTAATATGAGCAAATTTTTAACGAATGGAAGTGAATAGTTAGCACTTTTGTGCGTTATCGGAGCTGTCAAAGCGTCAAGTGGTTCGATAATTTCGATGGGCACAGGAGTAAACTGCCGCAACATTATCTGTGAAGATTCAGTCTATTGAAACCAAACAAACAGAACCAGAACGTTATCAATTCATTTGTTCATTGTCCGTCGTGAAGAAACTGTAGCTTGCTAACAAAAACCAAGTGCCTGCAACCATGCATACTGCAAAGAAATGGATTTATGCAAAGCCATTTCAGAATGAACCAACGCTAGAGAACTTCCAACTAGTGGAGGAACCGGTGCCATCACTACAGGATGGAGGTTTGGTACAGTAATGTTCCAGCTTGGATTGTATATGGTTTTGAAATTGCATTTTAATGTGTTTTAGAATTCATGATACGGGCGATGTACCTGAGCGTGGATCCATATATGCGCATCTACACGCTGAACAGTCCCATTGGAAGCACCATGATTGGGGGTCAAGTCGGTGAGGTGATCGAGAGCAGGAATGCTGAATTTCCAGTCGGATCATATGCCTTCGCCCAGGTTGGCTGGCGCACCATCTCTGTCTGCAATCCGGCCATGTTTGAAACGCGCAAACCATACGTGTTGCCGGATTTTGGGGATCTTCCGATCTCGCTCGGAATGGGCGCATTAGGCACGGTGGGCAATACGGCATATTTTGGGTTTTTAGAGATTTGCAAGCCAAAACCGGGTGAAACCGTGGTTGTTAGCGGTGCGGCTGGAGCGGTCGGTAGTATTGTGGGACAGATAGCGAAAATTAAAGATTGTCGGGTGATTGGAATTGCTGGATCGCCGGAAAAGTGCCAATGGTTGCAGGAGCTTGGTTTTGATGGTACGATCAACTATAAGGAAGAGAATATTGCAGAAGCACTGAAGCAGCTAGCGCCAGATGGTGTTGACTGTTACTTCGACAATGTCGGTGGTCACACGTCGGAAGTGGTAAAGGGGCAGATGAAACCCTTTGGCCGGATTTCCGTGTGTGGAACAATATCGATGTACAATGGCGAACCGGTACGGGTGACCGATCCACAGCTGGATTTCGTGTGGAAACAGCTTGTGCAGGAAGGCTTCAGCGTGCACCGATGGACGGATCGTTGGTTCGAGGGTGTGCAGCAAAACATGCAATGGATCCGCGAGGGAAAGATCAAGGTGCGAGAAACGTTCACGGAAGGCTTTGAAAATATGCCTAGCGCTTTTATCGAAATGATGCGGGGCAAAAACATTGGAAAAGCAGTGGTGAAAGTTTGAGTGCCAAACGAGAAAGTGCCTTGAAGTTGGAAATCTATGTGCATTTCAATATACGAACATTTAAACTTTGGAAAGTTTTTAAAGGTATAAAGTCAAGATGATGGTTGTAATGTGCCACAATAAATGAATATGTAACGCATCTAGCGTATCAGCCGTACGTTTTTGGGACAGAAAATGGCCAATTAAGTAACAACCTTATCAACAACGATAAGACGGTGGCCCGAGAAGTCTTTCGAGGTTATTAAAGCATCCACATGGGCGCTCGTTATCATATTTGTGTTCTCGCTTGCTTCTTGCCTCCCTTGACAGATACGACTTGTCACTCTGATACGATTGTGTGCTTGGGTTTGTTTATCGCCAGAATCTCGCGTTTCTCGATCACCGGATCGCAATGAGTAAGGAATGGATAATCAAATTTACAAGAATAAGTTGAAACATTCTCACCCGTCTTACTTCCTTCATCACAGCCGTTCTGTGGAAACACATTGCCCGACGTTGGTATTCCGGTGGTAGCGATACAGCGTTAGCCAGAAAATGGATTTACGCTAAAACGTTCAAGGGTGAACCATCGCATAGTAACTTCCGGCTGGAAACGGAACCAATCCCGGCAACATTACAGAAAGGTGAATTCCTGGCCCAAGCCGAATACCTGTCCGTTGATCCGTATATGCGCCCGTATATGCTCGCCTATCCGGAAGGTTCGCTAATGATTGGTGGCCAAATCGCACGGGTAACGAAGAGTGAAAACGAGCAATTTCCCGTTGGTGCTAGCATCTTCGGGCAGTTTGGTTGGCGAACGCACACGGTCTGTAATCCAGCACGAGAGGAAAAGGATAAGCCATATGTACTGCCAGATTTTGGGCAGCTCCCGACAAGCCTTGGCCTGGGCGTACTCGGTATGCCGGGCAATACGGCGTATTTTGGACTGCAGGAACTCTGTCAACCGAAGCCGGGGGAAACGGTTGTGGTGAGTGGTGCGGCTGGAGCTGTAGGTAGTGTCGTGGGACAGATCGCCAAGATTCTGGGCTGCCGGGTTGTTGGCATTGCCGGAACGGATGCCAAATGCGAATGGTTGCTGAAAGATCTTGGATTCGACGGTGCAATCAATTACAAGCGAAAAAACGTGTACGCCGAACTGAAGAGCGCTGCTCCGAAGGGGGTGGACTGTTACTTCGATAATGTCGGCGGAGACATCACGGAGACGGTGCTGAAGCAGATGAACTTGTACGGGCGGATTGCGGTGTGTGGCACTATTTCGAACTATAACAGCAACATTAGCAAAGTTACCGATCCGCAGCGACAGTTTGTCTTCAAACAGCTGCGCATGGAAGGGTTTGTCGTTTGGCGCTGGAACGACCGTTGGATGGAGGGCATTGAGGCGAACTTGCGCTGGATACGGGAGGGACGTCTTGCGTACCAGGAAACCATCACCGAGGGTTTCGATAACATGCCAGATGCTTTAATCGATATGTTGCGTGGTGGTAACACTGGCAAGGCGGTAGTGAAGGTCTAGACCATCGGACATATGGGTAATGTAAAGATGCTATATTGCAAAAGACTAGGCCCTGCGATTCGCTGTTGATTAGAAAAAAAAACTGGTGCATTTAAACTTTGTTTTTTAGATACTAGCTCGTATATTCATATTTCAAAGTATCAGTCAGGATAAAGTCTTCTGCGGAGATATGAAGTTTGTTGATATGAAGTCCTTACATCGAAGGAGATCCCTTCCCACAACACAACTCTGGCAGAATAGGTTCGTGTTACGATGGTTAGACCAACATGATGGTTATGTACTGAAAACATTGGAAAAGCGATCATAAAGAGTGAGACCTTGAGGTAAGAAGACAACCGTACATTATTTCTTATTTGGAATCGTCTTCGGCATGGTAACGCTGGTAGTGGTTCTTTAGCAAACACTTGTATTGGAACCGCTTATCACACTTTGCGCAGGGATACGGTTTGTCGTTCGTATGGATACGCATATGCACCCGGAGTGTATAGGCAATAGTGAACTTCTTATTGCATATAGCGCACACATGCTTCCGATCATTACTATGCGTTTTCATGTGCTTCCAAATTGCACGTCTGTAAAGAAATAGCAAAGAAAGGAAGATGCATTTGCAATTATTCTATTCGTATAATTCTTCGATATTATTCTAACGTTACTCACTTGTTGCGCATCAGCTTTCCACAAACCGTGCATGGAATCTTCGGTTCTTCGTGGTACGATAAGTGAGTTTTGTAAATACCCTGCGTCTTACATTTCTTACCGCACACACTACACACGGCGTAGAAGTAATCGGTGTGCCACAGCTTTTTATGTCGATTTAACAGTACCAGCCCGGTAAATGTGCTGCTACAACCTTCCTGATCACAGGCATAAGGACGAATATCTGAATCAATCGAAAGATGCTATCTTATTGCAGCTATTCAAAAGAACTCTACGCCAATCACTTACTTTCATGTTCGTTGAGATGCGTACGCAACTTCCAGTTGTCGTACTGTTTACCGCATATATGGCAGGTGACCTTGGTGCGTTTGGAGGATTTCTTTATGGGACCAATCGTTTCGGTTTGATCGGTTGTTGTTAGACCGTTCGCTTGCGTCTTGGTAGCTTTGCTTTGCAATTTTAAGAAGGCCTCTTGCTTACGCTTCAATTTCTCGACCAAACATTTTTCTAACTCAACCATACTATCGCTTTGGAAAGTTTCCCAAGAACCGCGTTCGTGTCGAGCGAGTTCCTGAGCGTTATATATAATTTTCTGAAAGCTATCTATCACATCCAGCAGCAGACGACATTCGTTACACGAACGGAGCTTCTGAGGATTGGAATGATCGAAGTTTAGCACACCTATTATGCTTTGCTGTTGGTTCGTTAGCCCAAAGACGGTATCACTTACGATGCAACAAAGGCTGCATCGATGCAGTTCGTTCGCCTGTTTCGCGTGATCTTGCACGTGTTGTGTGTGATCGAGCTGGTTGGTTTGGTGGGCCGGCGTTTGCTCCTCAAGAAATTTAGTAATCTCCATCAAGATCTCCGGATCAGGTTCGCACTGTTCTAAGCGAGCTGGGACGGGTTTAGCATCATCCAGCAACGTTGTTGCCCTTTCGATTTCAATCTTCTTCTCCATCCGCTGAAGCTGCTGCTGTCCATCATCACCGAACAGTTCCGTTTCAATGGCTAACGTTCCGTCCAGATATTGCTCACTGCTAGTTACAATGCTTGCGTACAAATAATCCACCTGCTGCTTGTGTCTTACGATGAAACTTTCACATTCCCGAAGCAGCAGCTGATTGCTGTCGGCGGCCCAGTCACCCAGCTCCAGTATTACGAAGTCTTCCATCAGCAAGCGATTGGTTTTGAAGCATGCGTTGCGAAATTCTGTCGTCAGGAATAGAAGCGACGCACAGTTTTTGCATATTTTGGTAAGATTATCTTGCTTGGTCACCTGGAAACGGTAGTATCGTAAGTTGCTGTTACTCAAATCCAGCTGCCTCTATTGTACTCACTCGTATCGAGGTACATTCAAATATTTGGTGTGCAATGCTATATTCCTTATCGGTGAAGATGTATTCCAGAAAACTGTCGTCACACACCCGCATGCAAAGTCTGCATTGATTGGGATCGTTGATGGCATTCCTGCTGTTCGGAAGATCCATATTACCGGCACTTGTCGGGATTAGAGTGTTCTAACAATTGCAGCAGCACCACATCTTCATCTAACAGCACTTCTGTACCAAACACATGTTTGCGCATGTCCTTCTTGCAGGACGACAGCTGCCGTGCGGATTGCTTCAAGAGTTGCCGACTGCTATAATTGAAACAACAATCCTTTGATATATGAGTTCTATTCTTCAACAGCTTTTAGATATATAACCTTGATTTTTTTTTCTATATTCATCAAAATATATTTTCACTTTGAATATGGTAAAAATAACGCGCCGTTTGAATGTGTTGAGATTATTTCATAACCGTATTAACAGCTTTAGTCTATCGTTACATATAATTTTGGATCCAACAAATGTTCACAATTTAAATTTATATTACACGCATTTGCCATCATCGAACAACGCATTTCTGCGTAACCAACCGTCGATTGTTTGTTTGTGAATTCCAAATTTCGTCTCCCATTGTGTACTGTCAAAATCAAACCAAATCGTTTATACTTCA
Source organism: Anopheles culicifacies (assembly GCA_000473375.1). Classification (NCBI taxonomy): domain Eukaryota; kingdom Metazoa; phylum Arthropoda; class Insecta; order Diptera; family Culicidae; genus Anopheles; species Anopheles culicifacies. Next base: position 9,816 of record AXCM01004618.1, on the reverse strand, counting down.
ATGTTACCTTCTTGGCCTTGTGTTGAACATGTTTCTTAATAAAAAAGGAGATAAATGGTTAAAAATAACGTATAGATTATGATTTAATGCATTTTATCTCGTTATAAAACTGTTGAACTAATGCAAAACTCCCTCAAACATCACAATACAGTTCTTAAACAGGAATAAATGTAACTAACTCCAACTGTCACTTCACGCTTGGCGTTTGTGCGTACATAGAACATAAAAGCAGCAAAAACGAAATGCCAGTAGTCGTCTCTGTTTATAAAATGCAACCCTCTCACCCAAGTCTATTCAGTTTGTAGTGTGTGCGTAGCCATAATCGTTCTCTGTGGTTGCATATCATTTTTCCGGTGTATTCAATCGGTAAAGGTTGATGGTTTGACCAGTGCGGTCGGAGTTTTTTTGTTCGTTCGTGTCTTGCTGGAAATCACCGCGTGCCAAAGCCATCGTACAGACACGTACCAGGTGTACCGGAAAAGCCAAGTGAAAATGTCGGGGCTGCCGGATGTCGAGGAGCTGGAGAAGGATTGGTCCGAACTGTCGGACGAATTTCGGAGCCTGGAGGTAAGGTTCTCGGAACTGCTGGATGTTTTCGGCATTGTTTCCTGCGAATGTGTACATATGCTCGCGTGTGTGTGTGTATTTGTTATTTAATTCTTGGAACTTGTTTTCTTACAGGCTGCGAATCAATCGTACCAGGAGCTGCACGAGCGGCTGGAAGAAATGCAGGAAAAATGCACAAAACAAATTCAGCACCAGCGCTACCGGATGCGGCAAATATCAAAACATGTTAAAACGTAAGCATCATTTGTTGGGTTCTGTTTGGTTGCTTCCTTTTTCTCGTTTTCGGCGTGTGCCATCTGTACACATGTAAAAACCATCGTACATCTTGGCAGACGGTCTTAATAAGTATGCACCAAACAACAACAGGTGGGCGATAAGATAAACTTTGGACTCTAACCGACTATGGTGTATCGATTAAAAAAAGGGAATTTTGCTTATCATTCCTAGGGATTCGGGCTTATTTTGCCGAACCAGCTTCAGGGAAAGGGATGCACTGTATGATATCGTAAAGATTTTTGGTATCAATAATGAGGCTATAGCATAAAGCACCCTTGGGCGAAGATTGGGTAACCTTTAAAGCCTTTTCGCGTGGTACCAATGTGTGCGTGTGTCTCAAAAAGTCAATTCATACGCTAATTACCACCCCCAATGCACTGTAAAGGCAATCGCGATGTACGATTATTACTTTTTTTTTTTTTACAAACACCAGCCTCCCCTCCGCAACCACGTGTGCAAGGACAGTCCTTACACGGAACCGGTTTGCGTTGCGTGTAGTTATTAGTTAATTAGAGAACAAAAAACTCCGGGCTTCCATTGATCGCTTGCAAAAAGCTGAAAGGGATTGAAATTTTAACCCCAAAAAGTAGACTAATGATAGATCGATCCGCATTAATCCGCGTTCACAGGTACTTGACCAAGGAGATGGTAACACATACGAATAAGGAAAAGTTGACGCAGCTCGACAAAGGTATCATGAAGCGAAAAGCACAGATACACGAGATAGAACAATGCTTACCGCAACAGAATAGTCGATACTTGAAGATTATTCTCGGCGACGTGAACGTATCGATACTGAACCGCAACGATAAAATTCGATATAAGGACGAGTACGAGAAGTTCAAGCTCATCCTAAATGTTATCGGATTGCTGCTTTCGTTTTTAAATATCCTGTACAATTATCGGTAAGTGTACAATCACGACTCACGTTTCAATGCTAAATCTAATCTATTTATTTTGTTTTTTTGACAGTGCGTTGGAACTTGTATTCCTATTTCTGTTGGTATGGTATTATTGTACCCTTACCATACGGGAATCCATCTTGAAGGTAGGGTGGTTTAATCAAGATTTCCACATTTGCTATTATTACATATCTCCTTTCGTCTGACGTACTCCGCAGGTAAATGGTTCGCGCATCAAGGGATGGTGGCGTCTGCACCACTTCATTTCGACCGTTTGTGCCGGTGTGCTGCTAGTGTGGCCTCAGGGCGAACCATGGCAACTCTTCCGCAATCAGTTTATGTACTTTAACGTGTACATCAGCTTGGTCCAGTACATGCAATTCCGCTACCAGAAGGGCGTGCTGTATCGTCTGAAGGCGCTCGGCGAACGGCACAACATGGATATCACCATCGAGGGCTTCCACTCGTGGATGTGGCGTGGGCTCAAATTTCTCTTTCCATTCCTGTTTGTAGGCTATCTGTTTCAGTTCTACAATGCCTTTACACTGTACCAGCTGACAGAGCATCCGGACGCGACCTGGCAGGTGTGTGTTGCAGATCCATCTATCAAACAGTTCCGAACCGTTCCATGTAACCTTTCATCGGTTCCCGTGTGTCTATCGTTACAGATACCTGTTTTGAGCATTTTGTTCCTCATTCTGTTCGTCGGCAACAGTACAACCACGCTGCTCGTTATACTGCAAAAGCAAACCGAACGCACCGAGAATCGATATCGTTTGATGAGTTTCATCGCATCGAAAAGGCAAAAAACTGTACGGGTAAGTGAAGCTTGGCGCCGAGTGTGCATGCAAATGGTCATATTACATGTGCATTGTTTGTATTCTTGCAGGAACCAACGACCAGCAACGAGGGCGGCGATGGAGCAAATGCCGACCTTAATGCAGATTCGCAGAAAACGAAATAAGCCGCATTTTTGTTATACTATATATGTCACCAAACGAAAGAGAAGAACTATGTTGGACATTTCCTTTATGTTTATTTATCAAAGAGAATACGAATAAATCGCGGTAGCGCTTGTATAACTCATTTTGTCTATAAAGCCACAGTTTAGTTCACTACTGCCATGTTCCTTATGTTAGGGAAAGCGCTAGCGCTAAAACGACACATTTCGCTTTCAAATCGGTTACTCCTGCGTTCCACAATATACAAATTAAAGTTTGATTCAAAACAATGCTCCAACGGCTATGCGCACTTGTCTTAACACGCACAACTGACGTTTGACAGTTGTGACGCCTGCCAAAACGTCAATTCAACTCGGCCAGGAGAAGAGCAAAACAGACTGGTACCGAAAGCTTTTCCCTCCGGGCTTATTGTACGTTAATTAAGGCCCGCGGTGCGTGTGTTTATTGTTTCGTGTGCTGTTTCGGTAACCGTTCAATGTTTCATCGCGTTCGTAGCCACAACATTCGACAGTTATGGCTGTTGGAATTGCCAAACAAACAGTTGGTAGGCAACATCGATCGAATCGGGTTTGCTAGCGGAAATGCGTTACCTTTCATCAAAATACCGGGCCCACGGAGACTGCCGTTGCTCGGTATGCTAAACGATATCATGCACCTTGGAAAACCAGCTGAGTAAGCTCATTTAACCGTATCAGCCCACCTCGTTAAGTGGCAACAATTTAATGCGCTTTTTTTTATCTCTCCTCTCTCTCTTGACCTATAACATTTTAATGTTCCCGCTTGATGATATATTGCATGTTGGCTACAAGTGCCACACAATACGCGGTTTGAACGTATTTTCAAACTTGCCTGCATCGAAAGTTACGTTATCGCTACACGCTTTATCTTCTTACCATCGCAGGTTGCATCTGCGCATTTCCAAGTACCACGAGCTGTACGGAGACGTAGTGCGATTGCAGATCGGCACCCAGAATGCAGTGTTCGTGCGCGATCCGCAACTAATGCGCAAAACGTTCCAGCTCGAAGGACCATTCCCGCGCCATCCGCTGCCAGAATCGTGGACATACTTCAACAAGAAGCATGACTACCAACGGGGGTTGTTTTTCATGTTAGTTGGTCACGCCTTTAAGCGTTGCTGATTTGGCTAGTACATGTATTTCTTTTTCCTTCCCATGCCTTCCTTTGCTCTCCGTCGATTAGGGACGGTAAGGAATGGTTGCAAGCGAGGCAGATCTTTAACAAACCCATGTTGAAAGATTTCAACTGGATGGAGGAACCGATACGCGGCACATGCGCTGCTACGATCGGGCAGATTAAGCAGAGACGTAATGATACAACCGCCTTCGAAGGCATTGAAGCATTCCTGTACAAATGGTCTGTGGAAGGTACGATACGAATCTTGAAGCTTGATCATCGAATTTATTTTATTCATTCAAAACAAACTTTATATAACTTTATCCCAATATTTAGTGGTTTTAAGCGTAATGCTTGGAGCTTCCTTTTCCAAATGTCAACAGTCGGCAGAGTTTCGCCAGCTGGTAGAACAGTTCTCATCCGTAGTGTATGACATCTTCCGTTATAGCTCCGAGCTGATGAACATTCCACCGGCAATTGCTGATCGTTTAAACGTACAGCCATGGCAACAGTTTGAACAGGTGGTTCCCGAAACGATACGCCTTGGTAAGTGTGTGTTGAGGGACTTTTTCCTCAAAAATGAAAACCCACCATTACACTCGTCTGTTTGATCTTTTAGCAACTGAGATAATAGAATTTGGCATAGCCAATTCCCAATCAAACGATGGATTACTAGATCTGATGGTACAGAAACTTGACAAACCATTAATGATGCGCATCTTTACTGATTTCATCATCGCTGCTGGAGACACGGTATACGCCATGCTGGCCTGCTTTTATTAATTATTATGACTTATGCCTAAAATGAGATAAGTTAAGCAATCGTTTTTTGTTTCCTTTTTGTAGACCTCGTTTGCGACTGTTTGGGCACTTTATTTGTTAGCGACTAATCCAACGCTACAGGAATCGGTGCGGGAAAATGTAATCGAGTCAAACACCCTGGAATGTACGGCGGTAAAGGGTGTCGTGCGTGAAACACTGCGCCTCTATCCGGTCGCTCCATTTATTGGGCGATTCATAGAGAATGAGTGCATTTTTGGAGAGTACGCTCTACCGAAGAATGTGCGTAAACGATCGATGCTGACTATGATTGCATATAATATACGTTTATTCTTTGTTTCCCTTACTTTCTCAGACACTGGTGCTACTCTCATTGTACAGCGCCGGCAGGGACGAACGATTCTTCATACAACCGGACCAGTTCAATCCGTACCGATGGCAACGAAGCAACAAGGACACAACCGCACCTAATAACAAATCAACCAATACAGCATCCGCTTCGCTACCATTTGCAATCGGTGCACGATCCTGTATCGGGCAAAAGATTGCACAGCTACAAATGCATTATCTGCTATCCATGGTGAGTACGACCACGCGCTCAGTGTCTAATCAAACGTACACTGTTACTCCTCCCCTACTTAATGCCACCGTTTTTTAAATGTAGATATTAACGAATTTTGAAGTTGCGCTGGCGGGAAACGATCAACAAGAGTCCATTAAACCGATTCTCAAGATGATAACGGTACCGAATATGGCCGTGCGATTGTGCTTTAAACCTGTTCAAAGCAACGCTACCTAAAGGTACATTATGCACCGTTTTTAAAACGATGATCTGCTTTCGAAGCCAATTAGCTTTTGCAATACTACACGGGCAACAGGCAATTATAAGGTGTTGGACGAAGACACTATCTCAACAGATATACCTCAACAGAATATCCCATTCGATGAACGCTGCTGATCGCGCATAGTTGTTTTATTATTAACATTATTATTAAATATTTAAGTTACATGTTTTTAAAGTCTTCCAAATTATAACAAGAAGTTGATATCTTCTTAACCTTATTTCTCAATATTGTATGTGTTTGTTTTGTTTGTTTAGCGGTATTTAAATACTTCCCACAGCTACCCACACTCGCGGGTGCATTTAACTTTATCGCAAAGTAAATAAGATCACGCACAACGCGGAAGGTACAAGATCTGGAAGGGGATTCACCTTAGCAGCATCTGTAGATAATTTTTATTTGCTACTGTCCGCCTCCAGACTCCACACTGTGGTGGGCATTCTTCATCTCTCGTTTAAAGTCCTTCGAAGAAGAAGCAGAAGATGTTTAACGCCAAGATAAACAGACAATCTAACCGTTTGTGTGAATATTAAACAAACTTACCTTTACAAGGGCAAAATATTTTTTCCGATTTGCTTCAAGCTCGTTCAGCGTTTGCTGCAGACAGCGTTCAGCCTGTTCGAGCTTTCGGGTCCGATCGGCTATATGTTTGGCCATGAGCAACCGTTCCTCTGTCCGATGCTGCCGTTCGACAGCGAGCGAGTTCGCAAGGCTAATAATCTGTGCATCATACTCCTGGCACATGGTAACGAACTTCCCGTACTCGAGCGTAATGGCGATTGTTTTCGACTCCTGTGTTGCGATTTCCTGCTGCAGCAAACAGTTCACTTCGCTGAGATCTTTGTTCAGCGCTAACAGCTCCAATTCGCGCCCTTTCAAGTCCTCCAAATCTTTCCGATGCTCGTCCAGTGTGGAGGTTAGTTGGTCGAGTTCCGTGCGCTGATCGTTGACGATGCGCTCTATGCTGGAAGGCAATTGGAAAGACGTTTAGATCGTTGGTCCATGTGTCCATAGATAATAACAATATCACACACCGTATCGATTCCTGGGCGGCCGCATTAGCCGCAGTAACTTTGGATCGCAAATCTTCTATCACAGCTTCCTGATGGTTCATGTTTTTCTGTAGCTGCTCCAACTGCTGCCGCAAATGTTCTCGCTCCGCATCCGTTTCCTTTAGCTGTGGATGGAATATGACAAGCGTGAGGCGTTTTAGATATCCTTTTCGTTTACCCCTCAACACACTCACCGCCTCCAAGGATAGGCTATACTTCTTTTCCTGCCGTTCCGAAGCATCCTGCAGTTCTGCGTTGGTCCGCTGTAGGGCATTAATCCTGGCCGCCTGCTCGTCGCTCGCATGCTTCAGCATAATTTCCCGCGCCTGCAGCTCCATCACCTTGCGCTCCATCTCCGCCACCTGTTCGCTCGCCTGGTGCGTTTCTTCCGCGATGACATGCTGCAATAACTGTTGACGCAAATTAAGCACTTCCGCCTCAAGTTTCTTGGAATAGAAAATTGTACAATCGTAGGGCTCGTGTATAATGTCACAGTACGCAAGACCGTGTTGCAAAGTAAAATACCATTCGATCCTCTGCCTCGCGACGCAAACGACAGCTGCTGTACTTGTAGCGCATCTCGATCTGGGACGCGTAATGGCGACCACCTTCGAGTTCTTTGCCGAGACGTTCAATGTCCCGAAGCTTGCCATTTTTTGCCAACACGCACATTCAAGAGCACGTAAGAGAAATAATTAAAACAAGTCAAACACAAAATAAAACCTTCCGGAGGAGAGCACACTCGCTAAACATCGGGTAGCAGCCTAAGAGGAATTAATGAAGGAGTTCGATTCGAGCACATCCTAACCAAGCAGTTTTGAAAGTAAGGATACTAAGCTTTGTACTTGGGAAACTTTTTACTCTAACACAGCTGGTCACATCCCTCGGGAGCACCATTACCTTCGATTCGATGTTCTTCTGAAGCTTGGCCTTGTCCGCTTTCAATCCAGCGATCTGTTTTTGGAGTCCACCCACTTCCTGCTCGTACCGTTTGAGTTTCGACTCCTTGTCCTCCACTAGTGCCTTCAGATCCAGGACCTTCTTTTCCACGAACGCATACTTTATTACAAGATTCTCGTTGTCCTTCACATACCCGTCCAGCCTTTTCTGCAGCTGTAAGATACCGTCACAGAGTAAGAACCAACCAATGACAAGTGTTCAAGAGCTACCAGAGCTTACCGTTTCGTTGCACTGTTCAAGTGTGGACAGCTGGGCTCGGCATTCGGCAAGCTGCTGCTGCGAACAGTCGCACTTGCTGGTCGACGACTCTTTGCTTGCATCTTCGGTGGTGGCTTCTGCCATTGTTTCTGTTTTGACGTGCGTGTACCATACGAGTGCTGTCCATACGCGGGAGAACGGATTCGATATTATCGATTCGATCTAGACAGGACTGGGGCGCGCCATCACTGCGCAGGTGTCATGCTGCTATAAAACGAAAGCATCGGGTTTCTATTGAAGACTGCACACGTGCTTCTGGTACAATTCGAATTTGGGATGTGTTGTACTACAAAAATGATAATTTTCATTTCTAACGTTACATTTATCACACAGAAGATAACGCAACAGAAGAGTGCAATGACTGCTCCTCATCAGATTAACTCTCCAGTGATGATTCTTTTTATCATTCGAATCTGGCAAAGTGTCCGTTGGTGTTATCTGAAATATGTGAACAGAGAATTCACGGTAGTATCAGATTAACTTGTGCTCACTTTAGAACGATCAAGTTTTTCAGTAAAATTATACGATTTTTCGATGTCTAGGTTTGTGCAAAAGAGCAAATCCCACCGCAAGCAAAATGATTCATATCTTCATACTAACTTTATGTTTTTATTTGCGTATTTTATAGTAAAAAAACCGCTGCAATTTGGAGCTCCCGGATGCTATAAAATTGCGACTATTTAAACATTATTCAAATGCAACTACTTCCGTAACACGTTGTCTAAGCACTTGGAGCATCAGACTACTAACGGAATGGCATAAAACCTAATAATTCTGCTAATTAGCATCGTTTCCTTGAGCCGCAGTAACTGGATTGCTTGGGCGGAAATTGAGATTGGATTGTTGAGATTGTTTAGCAAAATGGGTTTGCTGGAGATATAAATAAAATCACATGCGCTGTGTGTAGCTGGCTTGAAGAAACTGTCACTTAACATTTAGCGGATATGAATCGGTTAGGCTAACTTAATCACTCTAAACCATTCCCTTATACCCGCAAATAGGTTTTTGCTAAGAACGTAGGGAGCAAGCAGATTTTACTGAGCTTCGATCGATACGGTCGCGCAGCAACTATTTGAAATGTCTAGTTTTAATGTAGGTCATGAATTTTTATAACCGAAAGAATAAAAAAAAACACACACTTTTGGTAGCTGTTGCTCCTTGAAGATACGCCCGTGCATTGAAGCAATCGACTGCATACAGCATGTTGAAGTGGTAGTAAAGGAAATAGAATTGATACTGTTAATCATCAAGAAGCTGCCAAGAAGTCCATCAAATGTACTCTTCACGGGAGCATGGGTAATCTGGTTTAGACCAGCAGAGCTCGTGGAACCGAAGTCATTTAATTGAAAATGATTTCTTATCGAGTGCATGACTACCAATTGGGCGATTGGAGTATCGTCAGCTTTGAAGTAATGTACTCTTTCCAAGTTTGGGTTTTGCTACATTAAAGCAGTGTCCCAGCAAAAGATAAAAGACACTCCAAAAAAATAAAGTAAGATTACTGACATCTCGAAGTTTGTCCATGTTTCGGCCGACACTCATAACATTAATTGCCATGACTTAAGCGTACCAAACTTTGCAGATTGTTCGTCGAAACAACTTCTGCTAGATTTGTTAACATCAGTGAGAAGAATACTGAAGTAATCTAATTAACGCACACGGAGCACAGTACCAACCTACATGCATTAAAGCTGCCAGCAAAATGTCAAACGTAAAACCGAAATGTTTAAAGTAACTGACATGTAAAGACACATTCGCTCGGAGACGGGTTCTTCGTTACCCCTTTGTTTTTTTTCTATGAGCTCCGTGGCAGAGTCGCTTAAAAGTTTGGATACCGGAACCGGAATTACATTTTCATTTGCTTGCTATATTTACATTTTCCTTGCAAAACAAAACAAAAAAAAACTCACACAACCACGCTTGATATGCATTGATGTAATCACTCCGGCAGGTTTAGTTTGACTTCAAAATCCCGCTCGGCCGGCACTCTTCCTATCCCAGTGATGCGAATATGATGCGGTAGTTGGGAATCATTTTTCCCTTTAATTCTAAAGTCCCTTTTCATTAGAAAGCAGATTGAATT
>AXCM01004617.1:0-20627 GCA_000473375.1 Anopheles culicifacies | reverse complement strand
CCCTGATCTCCTTTATCATTGCTTTAATAAAAAGAGAGAAAAGGTTAGTCGATCAAGGGAAAAAAATACTGTCAATCTATAATCAACGGTAAAATAAATACAAACATCATCGACGAGTTGAATCATTTTCATCTTCATTTTTAAATAATTTCTTTACTTTTACAGTTTATTATCAATGTTTTTCGTTCTGGTGTTCCGATGAGCCATTTTGTTCAACTGATTGTTGAGGCGTCGTTTCCATTCACGTTCTTTCTGTTAGTCACACAAAGATAAAGAAAGTCTCATGACAAAGAAAACACTCTTCCGCTACTGGGGGAACTTTTAAATATATTTGCACGATGAAAAATGAGCTTATGATGTGTGTAATGCGGTCCAGTGGCTGAGACGATCCAATCACGTGGTATTGATAAGTCTCGTAAGCCATTACATGATCGCCACGACTGGGTAGGTGGTTACGTCAAGCGGGAAGGAGATGAGTGGAATAAAATAGGATCGATTGCAACAGGAACTATTGGAGAGTTGACTAAAATAAGTACTTCCTTTTATAAAACGTTTGCTATTTATGTTACGTTATCGTGACAACTTGCGAAATTTGATGTATATTTCAAACAAAAGGTGCCAGGAAAATGGTATACACGTTGAAATAAACCATATTTCGTGACGACTATTTAATCGATTAATCGATTTCTTAGTATATATTTTGCTTGGCATTTAAAATTCGAAAATGTGCCCTGATTTTATAAACGTTTATAACTGCAGCACAATTCCTAAATATTAAAGGAAAAAATTGCTATCTTTCACTAACTCTCTGTATTGATTTTTTTTTGTATTTCAAAAAGAAAGCTTTTTACACGCAGTGTGCAATTATTGTGTTGTGTGCAATAATTGGGAAATTACCCTAATCGTTTTTTTGTAATTGAACCATGTCCAAGCCGTTTTAGACTTAATTTACCATGTTGCAGGATAGACAGTCCATACTACGTAGGAACGGCCCGGATGGGATTTTGGTCCTGATCCGAAGATCTGGCTCCAATATCACTATCCCACGTAATAGTTATTACCTTTAGAAAAATAAAACACAACACTAAAACACCAAGCATGTTATAGAAAGCATCCTGCCTCAACTTATTTCCTATGGTTGAGTCACCACGATCCATGGCGGTGTCATAATGTTGTCACACACTGCTGTTGTTAGTTATCGAATCCAGAAACATTCCCACCTTCCTAGATACCGTTTTAATTGCCTGTATACGATGGTACTATAAAGATATAACAGGAAAGCTCGTTATTCCCCTTAATTTCCCCATGCATCTTTTGGTGTTGGTGCAACTTCCTGCGAACGTGGAAACGGAATGTCTATTGCTGGCAATGATGTTCTGCCCGATGCCAATCCCGGTTGCCCCTCAGGTTTCATGGAAACGGAAACATTTTTATAAAAGGAAGTATTAGAAACAGAGTGGAGAGTAATTAATTAAAAGTCAAAACAATGACAGTGTCAGTTGAAGCTATGCTCGTACGCTTCATACAAATAAGAAATACGACAGTTGTGCAACGAAAAAGAACATATTTCTTTTTATTAATTAAATTTGATGAATTTTATGTGCTGGCAACAAAATTTCAAATAAAGCGACAATTTAGTTATTGCTGCATTTTACTCATCGTTAGAAATACTGCTCAAGTTAAAAAACGATTTTTATTCATACCATTCCTATTTCTATTACGTTTTCATTGCAGATTCGAGTTGGTACATGTACCTGTGGATCACACTGATTGCCGCATTCAGTTTAGGAGTGATGTTTGCCGTTCTAAAATTCATCCGAAGGAAGAAAACCATTCCAGCATATAATTTGGCTCGTTCAGGTAAGTCGAACGGCAGATGAGCTCAGCATAATTCCCGACATTTCCTTTGCTCATCTTGCTCAATCTTTACATACGGGTCATTGCACACCCCCAAAGGAATGCAAATCATCGTCAAAATGACCAATAATAATTGACGAGCGTGCCACTCAATTGGTGAAAGTGTGCACCCTCAAATGGCCCTTAAATTGATACATTCTGTTTCGGTGCAAGCACACTCACCTCTAAAGTTGCTCTCCTTTTTTTTCGGCATTGTACGAAAATTACAAACAATCGCCACGAGCGACTTATCGACCGAAGCATTCGGTTAGCGAAAAAATGTAGACATTTCCAGACGCATTATTAATCAATCGTTTGCTGTGAATGGGTTTTGCTTTACTAATTGATGGAAATGCCAAGTGAAAGGTCTGCAAAATATCGCTCCAAACGCTAGCAGTTAGTAAAATTGATCAACGAAACTCGCTTCCAGCAGTTGTTGGCTGGTTTATTTCACTCCCATTTGCTAGCTTGTACGGCATTTCATCCTTCGCATACTAACATCACATAAAACAGCTGGATGTGGACCATGTCGGAACGTAACGATTTACAAGACTTGCGGTATCACTCACTGCAAATCAATCGCATTTCAACGGTCAGCAAATCATTGATGAAGCAATACTCATTGGGCTATACCTTCTGCCGGGCGGGTATAGCACATGCTGATTGAGAAGAAAAAGGCGGCCCCGTGTCTTGTTTACGTTAAGCGTTACGCTAAAATGTAACGCAGATTAACGATTGCCGATAAAGCAAAGAGCGATCGTAAGAAAAAAAAAATCGTGAAATAGCGAACGAACTTGAGATTATGAGAAGCAACATACCGCTTTGGAAACGTTCTTTTTTGGAAATTATTAACAAACTTTTGTAAATAAAATTTATCCTCCAATTTGATAGATAAAAATGCTTCTTCCTAAGTACCCTTACAGAGTACACTTATTAATGCACCACCAGTTCGAAAGCATTAAAATACTACGCACATGGATTTGCGCTAAAAACTAGCGCTCATAAACTCGTTTGTAAACATAATTCCTTCAACACTCGTCTCTCGGCTGCCATTTCGTTCGTTCGCTCACACTACGGGCGCTAAACGGTTCTTTTTTTAGCCAGCCGAACGATTGCTCACTTGTGGCGTTGCTTGGCAGTAACTGTCGGGCCCGATGTTGCTTGATGTTTCGGAGCACCGAAGGAATAGCATATGGAGCTGTCGAAATGAATGCAGTAGCTCATAGTCACCCGTCTGGAAGTCTATCAGAGCACAGTGAGTGAGTTTTACGAATGATTGCTCAACACCATGCACCGCTCGTTGTTCACAGTCAGTGCATTTATTTACGCGTTGTATGTGTGTTTTATGGAAAAACCATAACACTAACGCGAGATTAGAAAAACCACTTTAATTAAGAACGTAGCACCTTCAATTTTTTTCATTGTCTATTTCTATCAAATATTGCGATGGATGAAGGAGAAATATTCAATTAGTTGAAAATCCCTTCATATTTTTTTATTTTTAATTACTGATAAAATAATATTGCATTCTGGCGCACGTTTTGTGCGAATTCTGTCAACGTTCCCAGAAAACATGGTACATGGCATATGGAACCAGTACGTGTGAACGTCTGAAACCAACTCTTCAGTAGCTTATCTTAGAGCTATGACAACTTCGCCTAAGATATTGATTTATAATCACCTATCTTTCAACTTCAGAACATATCTATCTTGCTAACCGTACACCGTTTGAATGAATAATGATGACCGCCTGGGAAGTACTAACTGCAATAAAAAAACTCCCCAACCGTGCACCATGATGTTAAGCTAAAACGATAGTTTTAATTATTATTCAAGGTAACCACTAAGCCTAACGGAGCCACGCTTTAAGTCTTGAGGTGTAGTATGCAACAAACTCTTCTTATGAATATGTAATGCTAATCTCTAGATAATACTCCCATGCCACTTCAACAGGCAGACATGCTGAACTACATGCTTCTGCATTCATACATTTGCATTGGATGGAATTGAAATTTGATATTAGTTTTCAATTACAACAGATTATCCGCCAAACAGGTTTTGTAAAGGATGTAGACACACTTTATCTAGAGAATTTACATATTTGGCCCATTCTGGTGTGATATGCGGAGAGATATGCTTTGTAAGAAATATTTCAAACCATCAATAATATCATAACAGCTTGCGGTAGTTGTGTCTCAATTCCCTTATTTTATTTTTATTTAAAAAAATGTTGAACAAACATGTTCATTTTGAAAACCAATCACAAAAGGAATGCATATGGACCAAGATTGCGAAATGATGTTTCGGCATCCAATTGCGTAAGTTAACGTGTTTTGCAACAGATGTCATGTTTTAAAACACGTTTACAGTCAAGCTATTAATTGTCGCTAAACTAATAACCGATACCTGTCTGGTTCTTTTCGACTGATAATTAGCCCGCCAACAAAAGTGCGTAGAATATAATCAGCACAAATTAGCATAATTGACCATCACTTAACTACTCACCACTGCTTAAAATCCATTAGCGGTTTCGTTCAGTTTGCGATGGGTAAAATTAGTGTCAGCGATATATTTACGACATGTTTTCCATATCTCAACTCCACTTGCAAAAGCTTTCACAGTGTCGTTTGTTTTTCGGGGTTTAACCCAGAATAATTCTTCGACTCTTTCCGTCTTTTATCTAATGTATCCAGATTAGTTTTGCTAAAGTGAACCTTTGCACGTGTTTTTCGGTTTCGTTCTACCCATGACACGCTGACCTTTCATTTGCGTGACGCATTAGTCATTCCACGCCTACCTAATAGTTTCTTCGTGCGTGTGATCATCTTACGCTCAGAGGAAAGTGAGCACAAAATGAAGAAATTAACCTTCCCCAGTTAGCGCGTTTCAAATCACAGGAACCTAATCGAAGGTTGTATCTTTTGGGGTGTACCATCTTTTGTCACGTTGACAACGATTGGGACGGTTATCCCCGTTTGATAGAAATGTTCAACCTGGGTTAGCAGTATGCATGACATGCATGTCATGTACAGCATATCGACATATTTATGGCACCAGGTTCTAGGCACCGCATCACCCCATCTCGGATTTTGGATCACCGTCTTTAACACCTACGATAGCGACCATTTGTTGTACAAGGGTGAAGAGAAAATTGATTGATGATGATTTGAAAGTTGTCAAAACTACACAAAATGAAGACGTAGCTCTTAACAATGAATTAATCTTACCATTTTTCCCTAGTGTTTGAACCTTGACGTTCCGTTTACGCTCAAGTGCCTAAGTGTTGCTTATATATATCGCTTAGAAGTTGCTAGTAAGTTTGAAAAATTGTATCTACATTACAGCTTTTGTTACAGGCCATAATAGACTTATTACACCACGCAGCCGGATATAGTCAGTCCTTGCTACGGGGGAACGGTCCGGATAAGATTTTGGTCCCCGTCCGTCACGTGAAAGCGCGTTTTTTGCACTGATACATTGTTTTTACTTCCATTTCCATACATCCATCATCTTCTGTTATTGTATGAAATTCATGTAGAGTAACGGATTAGTAAAATTCATAATTTAATGTATCTCTCATTATTTTGCAAATCCAATTGCTTCGAACGAGAACTGCCATTAAAGTTGTTTATTTCTTATCTTCACATTAACTGATTGTTTTTATTTTAATAAATTCTCCTTCATTTTATTGTTTGACAACAAACAACACAAATAAACTAAAATAAATGAAACATTAGTTACTGGCATTTTGTAAACATTTCAATTCAACGGGTAATTTCAAATTGAGCAAAGAATCATTGCTTGGAAATCCCCTGCAAATCCTGCTCAATATTATGAATGATTTGTTGAAAAAATAATGCTTCGTTTGACTCTGGGGAAATTAGCGGACATCTATCCGTCAATCCGATTACAGAACCTCTGATTGCGGATTACGAATTGTACATACAAATTGGGAACAATTGGAAGATATTAGGAGGAATTATTATTTTACTTGAAAAAAAATGAAAATGATTGGCATTTCTTTTAACAGATTTTTTTTTGTATTAAAAATGTAAAGAATAAAACACTTTTACTCAATGCCACCACGTACGTATGCACCGTTTAAAGTAATAAATAACAAAAGATCCACTCCAGACGTATGATTAATGATAGTTTAATTCCGACAAACAACCGGATCGAAAATAAACTACTCTTTTGTAGAATAAATATTCTCCCTTTTCCCATATGCATTCATTGTTTCGCAACTCCAAACCGCTGATATTAGGTGCTTTACATTCCATCTGCACATGATTTATGATGGAAATACGTTTTCGCAGACGCAACACTAGCGGAAGTTGTTGTTTGTGATTCCGACGCCAAAACGTCACAAAACCGTCACATGAATGGTATCTGTTGACGATATATTTACACTTTCGGGGTAGATACCGGTGTGTCACCAACATACCTACTCTTGCCACGAATATAAGTTACTTTCCTTCGAAGTGTACCGAGCGGCAGCTGCTGATATGTTGGCGCTTACCTTCACCTAATGCGGTTTGATTGATCGGTTCAAAATCACAGCACATTGAAAGGATTAAAATGCCTAAACGTTTAGAACATGCACAGAAGCCTTAAGAAACTTAGGGCGCAATATTTGAAGAATATTATACCACCTTTTTTGCACATGTTTTTGGGGGGGTAGCTAGCTAAATACTAACCTCAAACACAAGCTTTTCGCTATCCATTCAATGTTATTAGAAAAAAAAAACAGCTAAAGGCATTAGCTGTTGCAAATAATACCGATAAGTGCGGAGCAAATTTATTTGTAACCGAAAATAGCTTAGCTAGACAGAATTCGATTTTGTTACTTTCTACATGCTAACAACGGTTGGGTATATTTTAGCGTGTGTAAAAAAATATCAATTTGGAATAGATATGCAAGCAGATAGGAAAGAATAATTATCGTTCAAGTCGTAATTCTTCCAGTAATTTACACAAAAATATATAGATTCTATTTATGCCTGATTGAAGCTATTTTCTGTAACATGTTCATTTATCGCATTCTTGCACATTTAATACAAATAAATGAATCACACAATCTGTAACGACATTAAAGTCCGTAGAGAAATTCGTTCATTTCCTTTTCCTTGAAAGTTTTACACTATTATACTCCTTCATGTAAAACCAAACAATTACTTTCTACACCGCATTTGGAAAGTCCCACAGTCATTAACAGGGATTCGAGTACTGCATCAGGAAGCTGAACCGAAATGAAACGAGCAACAACCACAAAAAAACTACTCACTCATTTTAACATTAATGAAGTCAGGATGAACCTATGGCGATTACAAAACTTTGGGGACAGGATATGAGTTTACTGATATCATCGGTAGAGTGAAGTTCTGCAATAGTTAATGAACCCGCTCGCTATCATCCGACACCACGCGACAGAAACTATTATAGCGCACCAGTACGCTTTGCTTTAATTAAGAGTTCCTCAACAAAATGCGCATAACTCCAATCCTCTGTTAGAGCTCGTGAATGAACTAACTTTTCGTTTCATTTCTCTGCCATTTACAGCTGGAGCAACAAAAAAAGAATAAGAACTTTTGTGAATTCTACAATTCAAGCCATTATTTACATTTGCCAATTGAATGCTCATGTAACTTGTCAGATTATTGAACCAAATGATAATAATGATAAATCAGTATCCATAACACAACGACAATTCACTCATTCGATTAAACGGTGCACAAACGACTTTGCCAATCAGCTCAGTTAGTCGTAGACATTTCGTTATCGCTTTTGCAGACGATTAAAATATGATTTACAAATGTTCTATTTGACGTTCGAAAAGTAATGATTGATCGATTTAACAGCAAAGTCGTAGCATAAATATCTATCTTTACAATGTTTTTGATTTCCTATGGAATGTTGGTTTTTTTACACCTATTTTTATCGTTTACACTTTTATCATTTTTGTAAGATTTTTAGTATTTTTTCTTCTTTATATTGACTATGGATTTAGGTAACTTATGTTTATTTTCTGAAACATGCACTGTGATTGTCATATTGTGATTTATTGGTGTATTGAATTATTAATATAAAACATTGAAACGAATCTATATAATAAAGATAACGAATAAATAGTTTTCTGTTGGGTAAATGTACCAATACATAAAGGTGCAATTAGAAAGCTTACAGAAAATGTAAAATATTTTTAAGATGTTTGAACGGAAGCTATTTTAATATCTCTGTAAAATATTACGGAAAATACATATTTCTGTTGAAAAACTAACTATAGAAACTAATGAAAAAATGACGGTACAAAAATGTGGTACGGCAAGTAGAATGAGGAACCACGTTTAGAATAAACAGCATTTTTCTTGTTTTAGTTAGATTTTATATTATTGTCATAAATACAAGCAATAAATTCAATTTTATTGCGATTTAAATATACGGCCCATAGAATTAAGCAATGTTAAATATGCTAGAACAATATATCTCTTTAACTCATTACGCTCATCAATTCTGCTCATTTCTACTCATTTTCTCATCAATTCTAGCACATTTTATTAAAGGTTTGGAGTCGCGAATTCCCTGGATGTTAATTTATAGTTTTAATAAAATACTCAGAAACCGTTTCAAATTGTGCTCCGTACACGGTACTGCTTCTTTGAAGATTCCATTCTGATATGAAGTCAGGCATTAAAGATTTGTAAAAAAAATCCATTTTACTATAATTACTCGATTTTATCACCGAAATATTGAAGTTGAACTGTGTTGTTCTATTTTACCGTTTTATTATGACTGACATATGTAAACTGGCTACTAAAACAATTATAATGGCACAACGCTAAAAACTAATAAAATATATAAAATGTGCCTAAAATATCTGCAATGCTGGTTATCAATTATGCTTAACCTTATTCGCAGTGCTTTGATATTCTTACAGTTAATATCGTGCCATTCCAGGATATCGATATTGGAAAAACATTACATCCCTTAAGAAATGTTAACAAATATGGCAGACTAATTGAAATAAACTGAATATATAAGCCAGTATGGTAAGGAATACGTTCATTAGAGGTTTAAATGATCCGTAGAAGACCAGAGAACATTTTGCATTGCTAGTGATACCTTGAACGTATTTAATTTGGTCTAGCGAGATTTTTTCTGTTTTTTAACCACTATAACCATTCTTATCTGTATTACGGAACATAACTATTCGAATGACTTTTCGTTAAGTAAAATAAAAATAATAATTTGTAAGATTATCATAGCAAATATGGAAATGCTATTATGGTGCAATGTTCATTGCAGAAAATTAATTTGAGAAGAGCAACCACAAGCTAAATATTCCCTACAATTAAAGTCCCTATCACTTTCGCGCAAATAGAAACATTGACCCAGAGAAGAAGCATAAGTTTCAGTTTGAAGTTTTTTTCTGTCTCTCTCTCTCTGTCTCTCTCTTTCTCTCTCTCTCTCATTTATTCCTTTAAACTCCTTCTGATCACCCACAATCACATTAAGAAAGTAAAATGCGCTGCAGATGCGGCTGTAGCAAAACTTCCTTCAGAATCATTAAGAGCTTGAAATAATCACCCCAAATTGCCTCCATTTGGGTAATGCCAGTTCGCTTTCATCTCGCGCTTGAGCAATTAACCTATTCGCACCCGTTCAAATTCCATCAACGGCAGATGGTATGCGGAAAAAGCTACATCGATTCATTTGTGCGCTAATGTTTTGGCGGGTAGGAACCATTGCACGATCGGACGCTTTTTGGAACGCATTATAAACTTTTGGAAGTGATTCTATTAAACGCAAACCATCCCTAGAATCTATTGATACATTTTATATTGTGTAAGTTTTTTTTCCTCAATTAAAAACATTCTCTCATAAAAGAGTTTTCGTCGGTGGCTTATCATCAGTAAAAAACGCTTCCCATCTGTGGTTTTTATTTCACGAGCAATAAAACCCAATAGTCTCACATTTGATTTAACGAAAGTCATTTTTCTACTATGCTTCTTGTTTTTTTCTTCTTTTTCCTCATCCTCAGAAATGCCGACCGAATATTTCGCCAACGAGAGCAAAAAGCTGACCCATTTCCAGCCGGATCTGACGCAGAACACGGGCCCCATCAATTACGAGTACCCGATGACAGCGTCCCATCCGCCACCGGCCCATCTGGCCGGGCACCTACATCATCATCATCTGTCTTCGCTGCACCACCAGCACGGGAGCAGCCTGCACGGTCCGGTGCTAGGTGCCGGACACGGACAGCTTCATCCCCAGGGCCAATCGCAACAAGCGCCAACCCTTCCGATCGGGGGCCTTAAATCGTCATTGCCTTTGCCACGGTCCAATTCCGAGCACCATTACGACGTGCCCCATTTATGCAATAAGTAAGTAAAGCAAAGCCCCCATCTGCCCAAACCGCCTGGGTCCGCCCCAGCTTGGTTCGGCGATCGATCTTTGGTCTGCAAAAGAAAATCGGGAACCGTAAGCGAGAAATTTGCCCAAAAGGACGTGTGATTAATTTCCACAATCAACAATAAACGGTCCAATGTGCACATGGGCCACGGTGGGGAGGGAGTGGAGGATGAGGAGCAAAGAATCTTCTCCGGGTTCGGTTTCAATTACGTGCCCAACGATTCTGTCCTTGCCATCAATTAAATAGCGTGAGATTCCATTTTCTTTTTCCCGACACGACAAATACGTACTAATTACCCGGGGTTGACCTTTTTCCCCTGATTCTTGCCAAAAGCCATGACAGCCGCAGACAGAAGGAGGAAAATCTTCTCCTCTTGGTTTGCAAAAAAAAACCGTTTGTCATTCAGTTTGCTAGCGATAAAAGTCGTTTGGAGGAATTTAGATCGATTTATATGCGTCTTGCTTCAATTATACACAGCATTTAATATATTTCCACAGCCCCAATACGAGAGCTGTACAAGGACACGCTCTGCGATTAATTAAATTATTGTATATTCTTTGATTTGCTGCACTGTATTGAATGTCCTACTGCCAGAAACGCTAATAGAATGCAAATCCACTTGTCACTATGACGCAAACGGGACGGTTTCTTCATATTTCAGACAGCAGATCTGTCTTAAGGGTAGTTTTGAGTTATAGCATCACACTCACCGGGTGGCTTGGTTCCTTTGATCCGACTCTCGGAAACCAGGAAGGCGCCATCTACACGCTACTGGATCACTGCACAATTGTTTAATTACCTCGGTTCAGAGGAACACACGACACCGTTCCCACACCCGGATTCGCGTCTCGTGCGCTGACCGTCAAACTTGGCATTATATTATTCAATTGATTGCATTCTGCAGCCGGAGCGATTTTGCAGATCGTTGCACAACTGCTTCGCATGTTCGCCGCTATTGACTGCATTTAGTGGTTTGATAAATGGCGTTCAATTACTACCGCTGTCGTAATTCATCGGCTCAAGGCACGCCAGCGACGAACAGCGCGTTCTGACGCGAACTCCTTAGAACGCTGGACACAAAGATACAATAAACAGTAGCGATAGCGTTCCCTGACAACCCAGCAAACTAGGCCAAACAACTCAACGAGGGAGTTTGTTTTTTTTTCAATAATTTACGCGCGTGTCCTGGGACACCGTGAGAAATCTATCCCTCGAAGCTATCGGGTGCTTCGGGTGCGCGCTCGTGCATCTCGGCAACCCTGCCCGCTAATCTTCAATGCGCGGTGATCTGATTCAATTAATAATAATTTACGGTTGTAATTGCGACATTTGTCATTTGGAGCCAGTGCATTAATCTGCCCCACTGCCATAGCTGCTTGTGTTGTTTGTAACGTTGCACAGCTGCACCAGAGCTGCATAACCTGACGAGAGGCTGCGTATCGGTGTTCTGCACGAAGAAAGCGAAGAAGTAAAACAACAAGACATAAAAACAAATTAACCGTCCCGCCGTAACGGTCAAGCTTGTATCTGGTTTACTGTTTTTTTTTTCTGCGCACCACCATGGCCTTTTGACCGGGGGATAAGTGCCACAGTACTCGATCCATTTTTGCAATTACCCGTTGGGAAAGCTTGTCTTAATCTTACGCCCGTTCACTTACGATCAGCGGGACCGAGTGAGCACAGGATTGCATGTTAACTTGAATAAATAGATACTTTAATTAGATACACACCGGCACCGGTGCACCTAGCAAAACGCCGTGGCCCTTGGGGATTGGCACCGCCACGATATGGGCCAATGTGTCGGTGCGAAATTCCGTGCCCTTGTCTATACCCGTTGGCGTGTTTGATTTCACTAGCTTTTTTTTCGCTTACCAAACTCCCTCGGACAGAAATAAATGAGTGGTTAGATTTGAGCGTTTGCTTGCTTTGAATTTAAATTAAACCTCAAACTACCCGAATTGTACCGGAGCACCCGGAGGAGAGCAAAAGTGTATCTTAGAAATTGGTTTCCCCCTATCGGGCATCGCACATCGAGCAAGTGGCCTTTCAAGAAGTGTAAGAGTCAGTCTGAAAGGAAATCTAATTGTCGTTTTCGATTAAGCGAGGGTTAGGACCTCGGCTAGGAGTAATGCAGTAAACTCGCCTTTTTTGTTGCTATCTCCTGTCCACGTTGAAAGCCGCAACAAATCCACCTCGTCTAATACGTTGCTCCGTCAACGCCTTGGCATATTAACAGTTTAACATTTGACACCGTACGAGTTACTTAAATAGTCTTTTCTTAGTAATAACATGTCTCTAATAGTTTGATCACTAGCAAAAGCAAAGGCGGTGCGCGGCCGTAATTGAAGACATATTTGAATTCCAAGCGAATCATACAGAACAAATGACTTTTAGTGCTATATTAGCCGCCCAGTTGATTGGCAGAGTAGTTGAGGAAAAAACAAACACACACAGAAACCGCTCTCGTTTACGATCGTCCCGAGCGCCACAACGTATGCCGAGAAAAGACATAAGCAAGTGACATCTCAATTACAACCGGTTTCTGTACAGCTCGATCCGCCACGCCATCCCAATGCCCATCATACCCCTTCGTTCGGGCTTCACAAAAAAAGGCAAACTATAAACATCCAATAAATTAAATTATGTTCCATCATCGCTCTAACACCAGCGTCAATATTGGTCATGGCGGTGTTTTGAAAGTGCATCCGTAACAGGAACGAACCCACGGAATTACTGTTGCTGCTGCTGCTGCCGCCGTTGCTTCTTACGCTTTATTATCAGCGTCTAGAACGCCAAGCTAAAAATCAACTTAACGAATCCACCCTCCCACCACCTCTGCTGCTCGTTTGCGGAAATTTATAAACCTAATAACCGCATAAAATAACACCGCCATCTGCCTCCGGTTTCCTTCGCCAAGGCAAGGAAGACGCAACGCCACGATGACTGATGTTTCTGTAAATAACCACACATCCAATTACGCGAGCGCGAATACCACAGCACTGCCTCATTGCATGCGCATGTATGTGCGTGCGTCTATCACTCTCAATAACCTCAAGCACAGCACACGGGTGGCCATAAAACTTCACATCGACGTAGGTCGCGAGAGATAGGGCCCGCACAAACAAGATCGATGCGCTTTCGCTGCCTTCGCCATGCGGACTTACTGCCGTGCCGTGATCTCTACATACGCTGCGTGACTAGATTGTCTGCATGATGGTCGGTAAGAGATCGGACTGGACGGACCATCTGCAGTTGGGCACCTGTCGCCAAACACCACCACTGTCGGTGTAGCTTGAAAGGTGATAAAACGTTCACTTTGGTGTAATTACAGCGCCAAACCTCTGCGATCAAAAGGAGAGAGCACACATTGTTGCCCTCGTTGCCCTGTGCCCGCGGACGCGTGCTAATAGAGTAATCAAAGCCATCCGTCATCAGTGCCAAACCGGAGGGGGAAGAGATAAACGCCACGCATCCACATTCCGGTGTGTTGGCGGTGATGGTGTACTCTCAAGATGCCGGTCGCGGTACGGAATCAAAAACTCCCCACAACCATTGACTCCGTAATAAGGGGCACCGTGCGGCACTTGTTTGTGGCCTCTCGGTAGGCTTTTATGGCTCATTCATTTTAATCACGCCTTCTTCCCGTGAAGAAGTGGACATTCGTTTTGATTACGGCGGAAGTCAAATTCCGGGGCCCACTTAACGCTGAATGGTGGAAGCGGGATCGTTCTGCTTTTTCGACGCACCTAATGAATTCCAGCGTACTGGAAAGGAAATCCATTGCCATCCATTCGGCCAGTGTGGCCATCCTTTTGATCATCCTTTATGACGGTTGTTTGGTTGATGTTCACTGTCTCTCCGGTGTGGTGTCGTGTGTTCTAAACCACAAATCCAAAGACGTACGTGTAGGCAGGAAGCAGTCGACCCAAATTCGATGTGGAATCACCAAATATGGCTAATGCGCTATGAATGAGGTGTCAAAAATGTGAATACTTGGAATCCGCTCGTAGCCCAAAAATCGCAATGTCCACATATGGACGAATGTGCGAATTCGTCCCAAGTCGAGAATGCTTTCCACATAGCGTAACCAAAAATTGCCAGCGATTAATCAATAAATTTCGCGCCCTCGCCCGACAATTACGCGTCACAGGTTCGGAGATCGTCACATTATGCTCCGGATGGCGTAACCACCGACAGCGCCGGACGATCGTAAAGCGCCGTGTGCGTACGTCCGTTGAAGCTGTGAGACGTGACAGAAATATCTGAGTCCCTCTGCCCACCAGCCAACCAGAGTCCGAAGTGCCAGCTAACTCCGGCAGGGTGTCTTAATTTCATCCTTTTACGACGCGGTCATATTTCTCGCGCGAAATGTCCAAAACGGCAGTGGCCGAACCGGCCCATGCAGGCAAAATGGGGAGACTCGTTAACACGCGAAACACGCTTTAAAGTGGCGATTAAAATTATTGATTGTCGGCGGCGAAGGCAATGGGAGTGAAGTGTCACGTCTTTAATAGGGACAAAAAATGGCCATATTTGTGTGATGTGTTCTCATCGATCTCTTGCCGCGGCGAGCATTGGCAATGCAACCGCTCCCCTTTGCACCGTTCCCTGTGGTCAATTGTGTTGAATGAAAGGAGAACCTACTAAATCAACCACCGGTTTGCGCCGGTAAGGTAGACTCAGATTTCAGCCTCGGACGCTCTTCGGTAATTTGAACTCGGAAACTGCATTCCTCCGGCTGAGGATCAGGAAATGAGCGGAACGAGCCGTTTGGCGGGTTGTGAGTCAGCTCGTTAGATGGTCACGAGTTGGATTTATGCAAATTCGCTTTTTACCCAAACCACCCACACGCAGACATACGCCCTTTCTGGAACCATTTCCAACGGCCTCATCCATTGCTTTCTCTCTCTCTCTCTGTCGCTCCCGTTTGCTTTCGTCCAGATTGTATCAATCCAAATTCAAAATCCAAAAACCCAAACCAAACACCTCTACCGGTCGTGATTATCCTAGGACACACCGTTTGGTGTCATTTTGGACTCCACTCTCAAACAGCCGACCCGGAGTTGCCCGTCCAAAGTTCGTAGACGGAGAGGGCACGAAAGAACTAATCTATGTCACATAATTCAACTATACTGACACCTCATTACCATTAACTCGTTTGTTTACCGCCATGTTTAACATCAGTCTTCCAGTGTACCATTCAGACTGCGTCCCTGTGGTCACACTTTGGAAGTAACTACAGACAGAGAGCAAAAAAACAAACCACGTCGCAGTTCTGCGGATTGACCACTCCATTCGTCTTTTTTTGTGTGCCGCTTTGTGACAGCGCAGCGTTCTAATGCCGCGGCGCGCTGGAATGTAATTTATGGGCTCCATCCATCCCGAGTGCCGTGGACCCACAGTGCTGGCATCCCGAAATTGACCCATCACCTCGCTATGGTCAGTCTGTAGGATCGGCACCTATAACAAACACACATAGAGAGGAGGGAAAAAAAACCTACAGATCGTGCACAAAGTTCTTGTGCACCACGTGTGCCCACCCCAATAGACCATCGCATCCCGTTCTGACCACAACCACGCTTCTATGGAGCTCCCGACGTTTAGGTCGTGCAGTTGGGTCGGACGGTTGTCTACCGAAACCTGTCAAACCATAAATGGATTTTATGCACTCCTGCAGCTCCATTCATTTCCTCCTCCGTTCGCTTTCCATTTCTTTCGCAGCTACATCTACCCGTTGGACAAAGTTAGCATCAATGAATCATACTCGTCGTCGACCTATTCGAAGCGCGTGTGCAGTGTGGAATCGCTCGAGACATCGACCAACACATGTAAGTACGACGAACGCTAGGCGCCGGGCAGTGAACGATTGAAACGTTTGTAGCTAAAATCGATCGTGATCAATTTGCCAACGCAGAATGCTTGTCTCAATTTGACATCCGTTTGATTGACGCGGTCAAAAAGTTGAGCGGTGGAAGAATGTTCTGTCCCTATTGGCTGTATCTACTATACAGTGTAACCCGACATGAGTGTGTGAAATGTCACAAATGTCACTCGCACGGTGACAGGTACAGGTTGTGATACTAATTACTACTCTTTGTTCGGTTCCGCTTTGTTTCTTTCACCTTACATCACCGAAATAGCAGCAGATTCCGCCTACGATCAGGCACCGATGTTTCCCAACAATTCCCCTGCCATTCGACCGACGACCTTAGTGGAAGATGCAGGCACATTCCGGGGCTCCGAGGTAACGCAAGCGACGCTCACGCCGGCCGGAGCACTGCTTAAGCTTAACACCTACTCAACCGCGCTGCTAATCCCCGAAGGGGCCATTCCGAAGCACCAGCGGCACAGCGTGGTTCTCTCGATCGTGCGCGACGACAAGCATCACGTGCCGGTACCGACCGGGCCACGCTCAACCTACCTCAGCCCGGTAGTGTTCTGTGGACCAGTCGATACGAAAGTAAATAAACCGATCGTCATGAAACTGCCCCACTGTGCGGAAAACCTTTCCAACTGGGCCTTTTCGCTATACAGTGCCCCGGACAATGTAACGGCATGGAGCAAGGTCGTGACCATTGGCGAAGAGACGATCAACACACCGGCCCTGGTGCAGATCGATAAGCGGTACGCGTACGTACTGACCGAAACGTTCGGCAAGTATGTACTGGTGGGCGAATCGGCCACCGACATCCAGGAGCGGGTAGCTTACAAAAGGCTTCGGCTCTTTATCTGCGGCCCGTCAACCATTCCCGAGTTTTCCGATGTCAGCCTGCGGATCTACATCGTCGAAGATAACCCAGGCGCAGAGGAGCGTTGCAGACACTGTGAGCAGGAGATTGGCGGTGTTGTGCTCGGTCGCAGCTCCGTCCTACACTTTGCCGATGTCGGACAGGGTCTTATCATCGACATGCAATGTGTTGGGGGATGGCGAACGAAGAGTACCAGCGAGCGGCAAACAATACCGTTCTCGCACGTGTGGAACAGCAACTGCACAGCGCTGCATTGTAGCTTCACGCTATGCCGGACCGAACACGACAAGTGTGACTTCAAGATCGAGGTGCAAGCGGCACAGGATCTTGGTGCGTTCGAAAGGCTCAGTAACGTCGGTGCGCCAGCCACCATGAGCATCTCGTCGTTTGTTCCGATGCCGAAAGATGGCCAGTGTCAGCATTCATCTAGTTCCTTTGAAACCATGACCATCTGTAGCGTTGGGTCTGGTTCGGGTGATCACACCAACGTTCTCGCTACCGATCGCTTCCGGCTATCGAAGGATGTCAAGCGGAAGCTGTGCCGCTGTCTCGACCCACCAACCCAGAAGCGGAACGATTGGCGCATGCTCGCGGCTCACCTCAACGTGGACCGTTACCTTACGTATTTCGCCACACGGCCCTCACCCACCGACCAGATCCTCGACCTATGGGAGTGTCGCAATCGTGAGCTGAACGCTTTGCAGCAACTGATCGAGATCTGTCGCACGATGGAACGACCGGATGCGGTTGCGATACTCGAACAGATCCAAACAGCTCCCTGGGTGTAGGTCGATCGTCATGCTCATTACGATGGCTACGGTGGCCACTCGCCGTGTACACGGAAGCCACCGCCAGAAACTAACGAATAACCAAGCGATGGCTGCGATATAGGTCAAGTCACTCTTTATAAATATTTATAATTCATTATCTGCCAAACGGACACCGCTAGTCGGTCTGTCAGTGTTGTTGCACCAACCGTTTGGCGAATGACTGACAGGCGAGCTGTCCTGGAACTCCCTGCACCCTTGCCGCCGCCACCATCCACCCTTATCCTGACTGGACAATCCTATCGGACAATCTTTTATTAACTCTACCCCGTGCGCTGCTGCAAAGCTGATAGTCAAGCGCTACACGAATTGTCGGATGTCATTTACTGACA
Source organism: Anopheles culicifacies (assembly GCA_000473375.1). Lineage (NCBI taxonomy): Eukaryota > Metazoa > Arthropoda > Insecta > Diptera > Culicidae > Anopheles > Anopheles culicifacies. The sequence goes on along the minus strand of AXCM01004617.1, from coordinate 2,410 downwards.
CTGACACGGCACGGATGCGAGGCGTCATTGTACTGATTGCAATTGCACGATGTTACGATGCACTGCACTGGTTGGGCAGCAGCCGCCACCAAGACGATGCCCGTACGAAGGAGGGTCCTGTCCATCCGGCGAAGCCTTTCGAATCGTGAAGTTCAGAGGCGGAGAGGTCAGCCCAAAAGGTCAATTTGGCGAGGGAATGTGTTATACATGGCATGCGAAGCAGCGTACATGGTTGGGTAATGGAACGCAAACCTGGCGTTCAACACGGTAGGACGATTCTTGATTTCTTCTGCATTTTCAATCTGTATAATCTAACGTAGCTCTGTAAGACTTTGTTTCTTTACTCGCAACCACATACAATCAATCTCAAACAGTTACTGTAAACTCTATATCGCTCAATCAAAGCAGTTCACTCGGTAGTTTCGTGGTTGTTTCGATATAGAAATATTGATCCTGCCATATCGTGCGGGTGCTTTATCAATCCCAAATTCATATCATAAAGAGAGAAAATGTTGTTTTGTTTTTCAATCAGAGTTTCTCTATAACTCTTTCTACAAAAGCCATTTTCTGGATCTTTTTTTTCATATGCATCTACACCTTCCACTACTACGCTAGTATCTCTTTATCAAAACGTTTTCTGTGTCTCCCAACCATACTACTTACTACCGCGAGGTGCAGCAAAGAGTGAAAAGAAAAACCAATAGAATTAATACATAAGACTGAACAAATTTGTGTAGCGAGCGAATACACGTATGATAGTTACAAGTAGTTCGACAGGTAGCGTGCGGAATATTAGAACCCAGATGGAATATACCAAAAGACGAAACATTTGGAGAACCACATTAAAGCAGTAATGCTCCTGCTGTAATGTATACTATTCACTTAAGTTCTTACCAAGGCGAGATGTGTTATAATATGTTGCGAACTATCGTAGGCAAACGGTGTCCAGTGTCCTTCTTTAACAAGAATTTAATGTATTATACTTTAGAGTTCTACTCTCGGTCCAAAAACATTCAGTGTTGTATGAAACGAACTATGTTAAAGCTGCTGATTTCATCTACCTGTTTTTGTGCTAACGTAATGTGAGGGATTTAATCATACGCGAATAAGTGCATTACATGCGCACAACTGTTTCCTTAACCATACATGTACCATACCTAGTGTTTAAGAAAAGAACCGAAGCAACGAGACAACACAACCGGTAAACCTCTCGTTTGACCGTAATGCTAGACAGACGGGTGATAAAATATTCAAAATATTTTGTTTAGTTTTCACTTTCTGGTTGGTGGTTGTCGTGAAATTATTAGTTGTCTACTTTCTGTGAAACGAAATCCCGATCGAACTTACTGGAATTGCCTTTTTCTACGTTTTACGGTTGTTCTTGCAATGTTTTCAATTTAAAAACAAAAACTTTTTGCTTCTACATTTGTATGGTTGAGAGCCCTACGTTACTATATTAGTGCTTAAGTAGAAGTGATTGTTTAATGGATGCAGAAACAGGATAATACAACACACAGCATGTAATAGGTAGTGTGTAAAACAATACTTACTATTAGACAATATTGGCCAGTTGGAAGGCTAATGGATAACGATGCGTTTGGGTATGTGTGCGTATGTTTGATTGATTGTGGTACCGGATAAAGAACAAGGCGACGGGAAATATGCGCATTTAAGGCAAGGCGCGTGCTCATGCAAAGAGGGATGCTACTGAATAATGCTTGAAAAATTCAAGTGCCAAGAGGAAACGGTTTTTTTTTTTTTCTTTTCGTTTTGTCTTTCCACATCCACTCACGGGCAACTGCACTAATGAACAAACGGTTTCGCTTAGATTGTCCTTGCATCCTGTCCCACCGCCCTATGCACTTGCATCCCGCAATTTTCCCCCTCTACGTTCTTTTGCTGCCAACGGGGCATACAGGGGCGACTAAAGGACACGAAAGAAGACGGTGGCATTGTGTTCACCTCAAACATCATATTGCGTCCCTCCCGGCCCTCCTCCCCCTTTTTCCGGCTGGTAAACTCGCCCTCTCCTTACCGTCCACCCCTGGGGGACACGTGCTACAAATCAACCAGCATTTCTCCCTGCGCCCGGTACGCCACTTCCGGCCAACCAACGGCCGATGGCAATTAACTCAGCTGGAAACGAAATTAATTGTAAAACCGCACCGCGCATCGGTACCGCAACCGCATTGTGCACACAGCACAATGCATGCAACAATGAGTAAAACAAAGCATCCCGACAGAAATATGAGCATAAATTGTCAATAAATTGCGGAATGTACACACACAGAGCCCTGTTGTCGTTGCGTTTCGTCCCAATCCTGTCCTGGTTGGGAATGCCATTCCGCACGGAAAGGATACAATTTAAAATGCGCTTTTTAGTTTGCATTTTTTCTGTTGATTTTTTTTT
>KI423777.1:5024-24288 GCA_000473375.1 Anopheles culicifacies | reverse complement strand
AAACAACATCTACATGGAAATGCACACAAAGCCCCACAAACAAAGTGCGCTCAGTGAAGGGTAAACTCTTGAGCGAAATTAAAAACTCCTGAACATACACTCGGTACATTCAGCGCGTAATTACTGCTCCTGCATGCCGTGCCGTGCCGAACATTTAGGCGATGGGCTGCGGCAAAGACATCCAACAAAGCGAGAACTTTACGGAAAGCCATGTACGTATGGCTTGCGCCGCCAAAGAAAAGCCATTCGTGATGAAAAGGCCCCGTGCTAAAGGCTCAATCTTCACCGCAGTCGTCGTTTCGGTTGAGCATCTCATCTTCACGGTTGCGGGGCCCACGATGCTCGTCCTTGTGGAAAGGTTCATCAACGCAAAAAGCTGCATTATGTGCCGTATATACGGAATGGGCGGGAGCGGGTATGCTGGTGATATAGAAGAAGGAATTAACTCATTGAAAGCTGCATTCTACCGATGATGGCATTGATGGCACGAAATGGTTCCCGGGATTTTTTTTCCTTCCTTTCTTCCTTCCTCGGTTACTCGGTAAGAGAATGGAAGCATTTACGGTCCACGAGGATGCTTTGACGTGTAGTGAAGCGTTTTGAAAAGGACAACTATTATGTGCACTTTTTATCATCATCGGTGCCCAAACAAACTATCTCCAGCTCGTGCGCCGGGATGGGGTGGGAATAAGTGGAATGCTAATTATTTCTGCTTTAAGTACCCAAATTAGATCGTTGTTTGTCTTCAATGGTGCATAATTTGCATCAACCACAATTGAGTCTACGCTATTGTTTAACAGCGTCTCCACATTCTACAGGAGCTGCTTGTATTTAAAAAAAAAAAACGGATATATTCTATGGAATATTTAAAATACCATAAAAGAAGTGTATTGAGTTCATGGAGATCCTGGCACGATGTTGTTTAGCGCCTTTTAGTATGCAATCCACCACACACAAACTCCATGAGCTTTGGTAGAAGTGTTAGGATAAGCTTTAGGAATTATTTGTAATTCGTATTATAAAGAATAAGAAAGAAACCACCAACGAAGGTGGACGTGTTCCTTCTTCTTCTTCTTCTTCTTTTTTTGCTTTACGACCTTAAGAGATCTTGGTCTGCAAATTTCTGGCTTCCGTAACTTGAATATACCCGAAACAGGATATAATCAGTCCTGCGTACGAGGAAACGGCCCGAATGGGATTCGAACCTCGGTCCTGACGGTTCGAAGATCGGCGCCGCTTTCTCCTCGGCCACCCAGCCGCTCAACGTGTTCCTTATTGACCACTAATTAAGAACTATCCGAGCAGATATCGAACGTCTAACCAATTGAATCTTTAAACTTGTCTATAAATACTCAATTAAATTCTTCAACGGTTAGAATAAACACTCTTGTTCTAGATTTATTTTTGATTTCGTGTTCATGAAAGGGTTATTCGGTTCTCTCAAACACGCCCAAACCCGTAGCCCATCATCCCGTTCTACACTAATGCGAAGCTTTATTCGCACATTCCCGTTGAAGCATCTAGGCATTTGGTGCGCGTTGGCGATACCGAAAACGGTTAGCCAAATATCAATACAACAAGGCATCCAATTTTTCGCATTATCCGGATAATCTCTTGCCGATTTATTTCCCCGCACACATACTAATAGCCGTAACGAACGCCATCACTCTAAATACCCTACTCGTATTCCCGAATGCGGATGCGGCTGCGAGGCACCAACTTATCTGTGCGCTTGTCGATATCCTGTCAGCTTCAGGAACTTATCGGAGCACCGTCGGGATGCGTTCGTATGATAGACGCTTACCATGTTCTTGTTCCCTGTTCACTGAAGCCTAACCCAATCGAAAGGTGCACGATACCGCACTCTGGAATTAGAGGTAGAGTTCGGTCTAAATTCGACGCAGCTGTGCAACGCCACCATAAAGTTGTATCGAAAATGGTCAAGAGAGAGAGAGAGAGTGTCTTAAAGACATATTTGCATTAGAATTTAATACAACAATCTTACAATTTAAACTAAGAACCTAAAATTTATTGTACAAGTTCCAGAAACTCCTTCTCCGTCTAGCATTGCTAAGACACTACCCTCGAGAGTTCGATAGACATTAAACTAATAATCCAATCCGATTAGCTTTGAAATCAGATCCATGATTTCGGGAGACTTTATCTATGATTGTCGTTCACATTTTGGAACGTCCCCTGACCAACACCTCCACTGGACGGGACGTAGCTGCAAATCTAATTACCACTCGAATACGATGAGCAGTCTGATCAAATATCACTTCAAAGCGTACTGTCCCTTCATATCCGACCCAGATATGTGACGTCCGGACCGGACTGTTCGGCCAGTTCGGATTTTAAATGATTTGATTTTGCATTCCGAAACGCTAACGTTCTCCTTCCATCTCTATGGATTTGGTTGGTTATGAAAATTAAAACCCTCCCCCCCCCCCCCCCAAATGCTCCATCGTCAAAGGATTAATTAGCCCGTATGATAGGAATGAAGGCTGCAGCTTCCGAAACGGTCTGAACGTTTTGGCTTCCGGTTTGGGCCTGACAAGCCACATCCGGGCCAGCCCCAAAACCATTGTGTCGCGTTCAGCCGTCGGTACCGTCAATCGATTCCGGCGGGCGGGAGCCATCTTTTGAAACGACCATCAGTTGAAAGACACGCTACGGAAAACGGTAATTAGTCAGACCATGCGTCGTACCCTGACATGGACAATGCACGCGTGCTTCTTTCATTCGTTCGTATTCGCTGGTCGATGAGTTACTACAACCAATGCTCCGTATGGAATATGAGACTCCATTCTGAGGACCACACCAGAGGACTGACACAGATACAAGTCATTAATTTTTGATGACTACAATCTTTGTTCATTTTTTTTTCGCGTTTCGATGGGCACTGTTTGAACGGAGGAAGGAGAAAATGGAGAAAATAATGAAATGGTCATTCGGCTGTGCGTGAAAGCAGCTTTGGAGGGATGTGTAATTAGCGTACGGCAGAACACTCGATACAACGATAAATTTTAGTTCCTCACGACGGATAGCTTTCAATGTGTAGGTCGTGAAAGCTCACAGATCTCCACGCATTCCAGTTCTTCTTGAAAACAATCCAGAACTGCGGTAACTCCAAAACTGTACAATCTAAAACCAATCTCAAAACTGAAACTCCATCGCCCGTACGAGATAATATTTCGTCCTACACGTTTACGCCTAATTTATTCTGAACAATGCAGAGTTCTGCCTGCCATCAACAAAAAAATTACTCTCACCGGAAACAAGCTTTTCACCAAATTCGTTCTAAATGTTGTGCCGTTGGAATTTTTCATTCCACTCCGCTTTCTCCCCCCCCCCCCCCCCCCCTTCACTCTAATGATCCAATGACACTTGGGAGCAGGCAAGTGATCTCCGGAAGTTAGTTTTTTGCGTTTTCTTTTAAATTTATCGTACCTTTTCCCCCTTTTTTTGCTGCCGGCATCCGACGAGGGCTTTGATGAATGCTGCGAATATTTTTAAACACATTTCCTCCCAAGAGAATACCGCCGTCCGCCTGGGAGACGCGTCCGTCTGGTTCGTGCTAGTATTTTCATTCCGAACACTTCCTTTGCTTCCTTTCACTTTCAAAAATGCGTCTGGGGTGTGGGTTTTTTTTCTTTTCTCCCTTGTAGTACACGTCACTGATCTTCAACCCGCGGTTCGTGGTTGGTGTGAACCAAAAGTACGGCCACGAACCGACGGGTACGAACAAGTTTACGATGGCGCCTGAATACTTTTTAATCAGATTACTCGTCCATTGGGTGACTTGGGTACGCGGTACGAAGCGCCACGGGAAGAAATTATTCCGCGACCGACCATCCCTTACGCGTGCTGATGCGCTGAGGTATGTAAGGAAGTGGACGCAATTTACGTCGCCAATGGAATGTTGCCACCTTACCTCCGTTCTACATTCCTTACCTTTCGACGGTAAACCGTGAACGTTCCTAGCGCGGAAGACCACCGGGCTTCCAGCTTGCCGTGCGATGCGGCAAATGCCGTTTCGCCCAATGCTATACTTAATGTGAAAATCTTCACAACATTCGTTGGATGGTTTGCATTCCGGTAGGGTTATGATTTCATTACGCTTTGCGGAAGGTACCATTGGCATGGGCGCTGAGATTTACCATTAATGAGGCTGTCAACAAGGTGGACGAAGGCGGACAGAGGATTGGAAAGTGCAATGGTTGCAGGGCAAAGCAGATTTGTGGAATTGCATTTTACAATGGTAAGAGGTAGCTTAAGTGAAATGAATTCATTATTCTACCCAGAGACTGGAGAAAGCGAGAGAGAGAGAGTAATGTAAAATATAAACATAAATGTGTAATGTACTACATGAAGATGAAAGTATGAGAAAATAACATAATATAATTAATAATTAAAAGGAATTGGGAAAATACTAAAAATAGATCCATGATCTAGACATGTAAATCGTTTTAATTTCACTTTCCATTCGAAGAATAAAATTAGAATGTGGAAAATACCGTACGACGACATTTCATTCACAACCTTTTGAACACATTTGCATTACCGACACGTTCATTCCATACAATATGTAGGGTGCTGTGTCCTATCATATCTGTGAGCCAAGGGAACAGTTCCACAAATTTACTTTTTCTTCAATTTCTCTCACATAACCCATTATGTCGTAAAATCTGTGTGGGAATCCCATTCGCAACGGCGTACTGAAAATTTGCCCCCTCACATCTTCACACCTGCCCCTGCCCACTGGAGGTCACGTGTTCGATTGAAAGAAACTTGTCTACGTTCGTCTACGGGACAACGTGAGCACAAGCTCCAATTTACAGACTGGCAAATGAAACAACCACAAGGACAGACGAGAAAAAAATCAAAACTGTTCAAATTATTTTCCCACACCTTGCTCGAGCGCATCTCTCTGCTCATTCTGCTGGTTTTCGGTGGAGGCGCAAAAGGGGAATGCGATTTGGGCGACCATCTTCTTTTCATAGTTCAATTTCAATTTGATCGTGCCTCAATGGGACGAAAAACGTTCCGAACGTGTGCCGTTACAACACCGTTCGATGCTCAACGAACTGCGTTTGGACTAAAAGGTTTATGATGACACAAGTGACATTTTTGAACAAATATTGTTAGTAGTATTTTATTTAATGTCTTCTTGCGTATATTTTGTGGAATTGAATGTGTGAATTATAACTCCTGTTTATTATTTTATTTATTATATTTTTCCTTTTTTTTGTGTGTACAAACTGTCCGTTTTAGTCCATAGTGGGCCAGCGCGTGTAAAGCTTTCCCCTGGGTCGCAATCAAAAGAAATCAACGACATTATTTGCCACGTTTGGTCGAATTTATTTCATGAACTTAAACCACCCTTTTACTTCCGATCAGATCTAGAGGAGGGAATGCTAGAACCTTTGAATCAAGGATGTTATAGAGTTTCCCTTTCACACGTGTCCTCACGTAGATTGTCCAATTTATATGACCACAACCAATTCAATGCCGCACACCTCTTGTAGCACGTAAATCATCCGCAGTTTATCCCTATAATAAACGAAGATACCAAACGATTATCCGTGGCTAAATCAATCAATTGTTCACTCAATCTATTACAATTTGTTTGTAGAAGCTAATCGAAAAGCGTAGTAGTAATTTCAGCACAGATTTATTTGAAATCGGTTTGTTGTTCCTTGACATGTTGCTGAAACCACTCTGTAGTAATGAATCGCATGCTTTAACCGTACCGAATCTTTACCAGCATGCCAAATGTCAAATCTCAGCACAGGATTTGTTATTGTTTTTGTTGCAAATTGCTTCTTTCTCTGCTTTTCACGATTAAAAAGTTATTAAGTGCTCATCATAAAACTGTTACAGGATTATTAACACACGATACTTTCTATCGTACGTGATTGTTTGCGAAAACATAACATTCCAACCGTGTGGAATTCACTGGAACCGGTAAAGACGCGTACAATGAAATTGTTTTGGTGACGCGCTCGACTAATAACACATGTCAACAAAAGCTTAATGTTGGCAAGCAGCTGTTTGTAGTTTAGAAAGAATTGAGCTTATTTTAAATCACATTAATTTGACCGCTTGTCGTAGTTATGTTCCGGTGGGTAGCACTAGCTATAACGTTGATATTCTATGTCCAGGCTGCAGAAGGTAAGCAACACCCCCCACAGAAGAAGATTCTTCAATCGCACAACAGTCTTCCTCTTTAATTGATTAAATCGTCCTTTACAGACTGGAAAGGGAAATGGTTTCCTAATGCACCAAAAGAGCTTGCCTTAGAGGCCGGTGAAACAGTGAATAATGTCGACAATGCGCTCCCGGTGGACGATACAAAGGAGAAGAAATCTTCCCGTGTTCCAATGGGAATTGAAAATCCAGATTGTGACGATGCGAAACACGGGTTGGCGATCGATTTCGATCCGTACAATGTGACCCATTCTACGGTGTACATGTGCCTGGAACCAAAAGCGGACTACAAAGGCGATTACAATATGGATGCTGTAATCACGGAGCACAATGTACCGTCTGCATACGTGGCCAATCATCGGTGTATGAACAGTAGTATAGAATATCTGGAAAGGATTCCTTCTTAGTAAGTTTACACGATTTGTTTTGATGCTCAGACTGATCCATGAATGTCTATGATTGTTCTTTTCCAGTGGAACACATCGTCCGCTTTGGCCAAAGTATGGAGAATATAGGTGAGTGTTTCTTTACACAGCTATGTCATCAAACCCTTTCTAATGACTGTCTCTTTTCAGATATGTTCCTCCACAACGGTGGCTACACAATAGTGAACATGGGGCAGTAATTGCTCTATACCATCCATGCGCAAACAAGCAACAGGTGTGACAACATAAACCCCAAAAATAACTATTTCGGTGTAGTTGAACAGCTTCCTTTCTTTTTGCAGGTTGATGAACTGAAGCGCATTGTAAAAGATTGTCTTTATCGGCATGTGATCACACCATCGCAGCTGCCCAGCAAAGACCGTCCGTTTGCACTCGTTACATGGCACGCAACGCTAGAATTTTCTGTTCTGGAGCGAAAAATCGTGGAATCATTTATCGAAAAGTACGCACTGACGGGACCGGAACAGACGCACCGCGATGGACAGTATGAACACTTGCTGCTAGAACCGGCAAAAGTGGTATCGACGATTGACGACAGCGTGCTGTGTCCTAAGAAACAACGAGACTAATCTTCTTCTAGCGTGTTAGCGAAAGAAGATACACATTGCTTGCCATTTGCGGGGTTTCATAAATCTTTCGAATCGATGTACGCTCTATGTGATATCTATATTTTAACATGATGGTGCAAATGCGGTATCAGATCTGAAGGGCGGATCAGAATATGAATCTTTGTCAATATACATTGTCTTAATCACTTTATGTTTGGTTTGTCTCTGTTTAGTTGAAGAAACGTGAATTTTTGAAATGCACAACCCAAAACATAATTTTCCACGGCAAATGCATCGCTATTCACCTTGTGTATGTCATTTCCCGCGAAAGTATATAAACCTTGTCATTTTGACAGCAACAGCAGCAAACACAACACACGAGAGAAAATATCAAAACAATACCGGCTGCTGTAAACGAACAGCATTTTTGTAGATAGTAATTTACCAAAAGCAACGTGCTTGCAAGCTCACTTTCACTTTATTTATTATGCGTACACCTAACACAATGAGTGGCCTGATCGGAAGTTTAGTTCCATTGTTTAGACGCAGCTTCCTGCAGCTGACCGCCGTACGAACTTATGCAACACCAAAGGCTGGCGGTACGGACGAACACCGAAAGCGTGTGTACTGGAGCCTTTAAAATAAAATCTTTTTCCCCTTTCCGATAGGTGCCCTGGGTGGATCGAAAAAGAAGAAGCTCGGAAAACTTGGTCCGACGGTGGAGAAAAAAGTAATTCCCGTGGAAACAGACACAACACGGCTGGTAAATTATGTGTGCGGGAGTAATATCATGAAGCAGGGTGAAGATGTAAAAATTCAACCCGACACAGAATATCCCGAATGGTTGTGGAAGTTACACGTAGGTGCTCCTCTTACGCTCGATGAAATGGACCCCAACACGAAAGCCTACTGGCGGAAGCTAAGGCGAATGGCGCTGCAGCGGAATAATAAGCTGGCAAAGTTAAAGAAGTTTTAAAGTATGGTGTCAGTGCTGCTGTTTGCTGAAGCAGCACACAATAATTACCCAGATTCGTAGATGCTAACACGAACAAGGAAATAAATCGTTATAGTTTTACATTGGAACGTGAGAACTACGCGAGGGCTTAATACTGATGTGATGATATCGCCGTGTACTCAACTAGGTTCGAGCCCTCGGAACTGGAGCAATACCACCAGGTACGTAACGATTGCTGCTATCATCTATAGTGAAATGGAAAATACGTTCAATTAGAAAGAATCGACTTCTCGTCTGTTACACTCACTCCAAAAAAGAACTCCATATCGAATTCAAACAGATCGTAAGGTGAAACTTTAATCTCCTTTTGAAGAATCATAATTCTGCTGTTAAGCATATCACCACGTTTCTGTAAATATCGAGTGTTCCATCAGCAATAGCAAGATGATTGAAGCAACAGTTAATTGTACCATGTTTGATGAGCGTTTTGTTAACTTCGATTGGGCATCGATGATTAAACGCACCAAGCGACGTTGCTGAAATTGAAACCATTTATAACTTTGCATTGCTAACTTACAAATGAACATCTTACCTCACACTCAAGTTCGGAAGCATGATGGCATATGAGCAGTATAGCGCCCAAGTGCGAAAAGAAACCCAAACTCTCCGTTACGCGCTTGTACTTTTCCATCCAGCCTTCGTGTGCATACGAAACGATGCTGTTCATGTTGACGTAAAATATGGAAAACGAAACAATGAACGTGTTCAAAGCGATCGTCACAAGCTGCAAACGAAACGCTCGACTGTAATCTCTTCGTCGCAAATGTGCTAATAGCATCCGGCAGTAAAAATGTTCGATCGTACGCCACCAGTAGCAATCATCCAATTTTCCGGAGGTAGATTTAACATTTTGTTCCAAGCACTTCGACAAAAGCGCACAATCGAGCCGTACGCCTATCCGCAATACGTCGATCACGGCATCATAGTAAAGCGCAATCATTACCGTAATCATTTCGATGAAGTAATATACGACGTAAAATGTGAATTCGGGCCACTTTTCGTCGTACAGTATTACGTACGTGTACTGGTTTACTTCATAGTTGATATGGTGCACCAAGAAAATGGCCAGCGCAATCCGTGCACCGCGAAACGATGCATTTGTGCCGGTTGGATTGAAGAACTTTGCATCTCGAAAGCAGGCATGGCACTCATTCAATAGTACCATTTGTTTTTTAGCGGTAAGATAATAGTTTGAAAGTATGTTCACGTTCATCGTAAGCACTGTGAAGGCTATGCGCAGAAAAAACACAGTAACATGCACCGAAGGCACTGTCAGCATTATGCCCGTTTGGCCTTTCACTGTAATCCACAGCAGAAACGCATTCGGTATAAACACATGCAGCATCACTTTTAGTGTTGTGATCGTCCTGCTGCTGGTGAATATTGACCTTCGTTTGTCGTAGCGAAAGTTTATTACTCCTAGAAGGTAGTAGATATATAAATGGTTCATCTCTGTCACTACGAAATGGCGAATGTTTGGAAACTATTTGTGGTTTATAAACATTGAGCGTCTGACGGCAACAATGCAATTAATATTTGAAACGTATAATAACAGGAACTGTCAGTTTCCCTCCAGAATGGGACAATTTCCCTTTCGAAGGCATGAATTTTTTATGTCCCTTAGATGAATTGAATGGAACCACCGAATTTGTTCTTTCGTTCGTATGCATACACTATCTGGGACAGCAAACAGTTCATTGTTTTAGGCAATGTTTTTACTGAAGCTAAAGAAACGATCCAGATGTTGCTGGTCTGTGTCCTAGCGCACCAATGTTTGTGGGACGAATCGTTCTCGTTGCATATCTACACTCAACCGTTCGGCGATTTATCAACAACCATTTCAGCTAAATCAAACGTGCATCATCCGCATCCATCCTTCCCCCATTCCTTACCCGCCATTAGTTCAGCCAATGGAAACGCGAACCATATCTTGCCTCGGGTCGAGGATAGTCTTCCGGCAAACCTGGCGTTGCATCCGGATACACCGTTTTCTCTTTCTTCGGTGGTGGGGGACGTTCCGTGGCATGAACCTTGGCGCGGCAGAAATATCCATAATCGGGACGCTCCAGTTGCATATTGTCCAGTACACACTTATCGTAAACGCCCTGCGTTTTGCGGCAGCTACAAAGAATCGAACAACATTTCTCGTTAAAATCATGTCACGCAGTACAAACACAATTCCAGCTCTTACTGCTTGAAATTCAAATCGCCACTGCTTTTGTCGAGACAGTTGGCATACTGCGTAAACTCCTGGGCACACGTCTTCTTTAGCTTGCGGAAGAACTCGAACGCACAGTTGGTGACCGCTTTGCCCTCATTGATACACGCTCTTGGGTCGTCCAGCTCTTGGCGGCATAACATAAATTCCTGAGCGATGTAAACAAAGTTATCGTTTGTACGACAGGTTATGTTATGGTTGTGCATTATATAACAAAACCAGGAACCATTTGTCCCTTCACCGGGACTGTTTGACCGATTGTTGAATGGCCGTCACGGCGCTGCATCACTTACATTATTTTGTGCCTCGCAGTACTTTCCCATATGGAAAGCACCGGCACGGAGTGCTGGTCCGGATAGGTTGATCTCCGGCACCGTAAGTTCTTCCTCCGTTGGCAGGAACGTATCTTTTGTTACGACCATGATGCCGACGAGACTGTTGTGACTGCAATGTAATACAATGTTAGCAATGTGTGGAACAATCTGCTACAATACTCGCCTACCTTCAACTGCGTTTGTCCCCTGTACGAGCAGGGGAATCAAATTTACGCGAAGCGAGATATCCTCGCAGCTGACGGGAAAAATTCACGAAAATTGAGTTGGTAATAATAAGGAAAAATAAGTTTGACAGCTCGTCAACCTGGTGCGTGGTAGTAGTGTGTGTGTGCGCGATGCGTGCCATAAAATGGGCAAGGGCTGGATAGAGGTTTAACGTTTTTATGGCACACTTTGCCTTTATTTTTATTGTGTTTTATCAAATTCAATGCCATTTTGGTGCGATTTTGTTAAATATTTTAACAAAACGGATTCACCAGTTTGAACAACAATCATTTTTAATGAAGCAACATTGAAAAAAGTTATTTTCTGAATTTGAAATCTGCAGTTGGTACTTTTTTATGGCATATCATTTTGAAGCGTTTGTTTAACCCTTGAAGCGTTTGTATCCCTCCAAGCGTGTTTGTTTCAAATTGCATGCTGCAAAATATCGTTTTCCATGAAAGCAGCAATCAATTTGTTTATGTATTACCATGTGTTCTACATTTTATGCTAAATGAAATACTGAAATTGCAGTCTATCAGAATATGAAACAAATCAAATAGAAAACATGATCGTTCTCTTGACGTATAATTAATCTTTTACAAAAGAGGAGATGTAAAAGCGTCTCAGCCACATTCAGCTGCATAATTTCACGTTATTGTGGCACACATGCAGCTCATTGTTGTCTGCTGCTCGTCTTTTGTTTCCACTCATGAGATAAACATACAACAATGTTTACTCACACACGTTTCCCTGATTGGTAGACCTGGAGAAAGCAGTTCATTTGGTAGCGTAAAAGTAATACAAAATAGAAACAAAATCATTAAGGTGTATTCATAACCATAACCCCACACAGTGATAAGACCTTCAAATGGCATCCTCTTTCCGTAAAATCAATTGCACTCAAATTTAATACTCGGACGAGAGAAATTGTCTCCTTACTCAATCCGACAAATCCAAAAATACACGCTGGCTTGGGATACCAAACAAAACACCGACGTAGGATCGCCCTTCTCGAAAACAAGATCCGGAAATAAGTAATAGAGCGTCAAATAAGTGGCGAAACGTAGGATCAAACCGGCTGGACCCCAATCAATCTGTCCAAGATGATGATAACAAAGCAGCCTCATGCCACCAAGTGTAGCAGCACTCGGCACGGAAAAGTACCGCCGGTCGCAATAAAGAAATCAAACCACGGAACGTGCTGTTACTAGTGGGGTTAAGCTGCTCCAACAATTGCTCAGCCATTATTCATGGTGCACCGGGGACCGGAATGCATTGATATGGATCTCGTATGTTGGTTCATCGGTTGCAGTGTCACCATGCCGTAACGAGACAGATGCTGCAGCAAACTCGTGCAACTCGGTGCATTGTAATGGCATTAAATAAGCAATGTGAAAAAAAGGAAAAAAATGTGAAACAATATGAAAACTATTTTATACTACAGCTTTGGTGTAAAATAGGTAAGATATTTAAATATAAACACCATCTTTTTGGAGTTTTTTTTATAAACTTTTAAATATTCTATATGTAATCGGTCATGTTTAACTATTTTTATTAATTTGCTAATAAATTTCAACTGTCTCGTTTTCTAATGATTGGTAACACAAGTACATCAGCTGTTTAAAAAAAACAATCGCACTAAAAATTGGCACAAAAAGCGCACGTGCTACAGTATATTAACGACTACGACAAAAAATAATCCTCCACCAAATTACCTCCACGCTGTTAACGTTGACGCTAATGTCAAATTTATTACAGCTGTAATCATGAACTTGTCGAAAAGGCGACCACAATCAACGGACAAAACCTATTTGCCACGATATTCACGCTATGTGCCTGATGGCTGCCCAGAAAAAAATAATGGAAACGCATTGGACAGCTGTACACTGATTGCATGTTCCCTTTTTACTAGTGTTGTTAGTTTTGTTTATTTTGTTTGTCGTTGTAGCGACATCATCCCCCAAACCCAACTAAAAGCGTACAGCCAGCGAGTGACGTGTGATTCGGATGCACATCACGATGCAGGTTCGTGTGCATGGCAATGCACCGAGCGTACGAAATGATGCACCGTGACTGAGGGAGACAGTGTAAATAACTCAAATGCATCGATCGATGGTGAGTTTTCTTGCTGAGAGAGCCCGTTTTTCTTGGTGGCGTGTCTAGCTAGCAACTGCCGGTTCATCTTTCCCATTTTCACACCTAAAAAATCACCTCCATGCCTGTACCGTACCATTACTTCGGCTAGTTTGGTGATTGCTATTCAGGAAATAGCGCACTTCAGCCAAGTTACACTGAGCTGGAGCGCTTTATGCTCCCCACCCCCTCCGTTGCACGAGTTTTGTACGATCGAGATCGTGTTTGGTTTAAGAATTCAACAAGTAGTTTTTATGTTGCCACACACAAATGCATGAACGTTGTTGTACAGCTGGGTTGATGGATGTGTGTGTGTGTGACAACAATATATGGTCGTGTGGGTTTAATATTGTTTGTATACAAACGTAAGCTGGGCACGTAGATCGGAGTTGTAGCATTACAGTGCAAGAGAAAAACTGTCTAGCTCCCAATGAAAGTAGTAAGGGGTATGTACTTATCAAACCATTTTTTATAAGACAATTGTAGCTCTTTTATTAAACAAAAAAACAAAAAGAAAACTCTTGACAATGTTTTTACAGTATCATGGTGTTGCCTACCATTTGTCAAGGTCTGTCTACAGTACACACCCATTGTAGATGTTGATCTTCACGGTTTGCTTTGTAGTTGTGCGATCGCACATACGATTCCAGCTAAAGCACGGTTTAAATACGCCACATAACATTTTAAAATTATACGATCGTAATATTTTGAGAAATAAAATCAATAAAAAAATAAAAAATGATTTGAATAATAAAGCTGTTTTTTTTATAATAGAAGTATATGACAAGCAAACATAGTTAAAAAGTTGAATTACTTCCGTTATATTAGTTCATAAAATACAACAAAAATGATTGTTTTATTGTTCTATGGTCTATATTTTTCTTTTTTTATTGACAAACAATGCGTCATTGCTGATGCATTGTAGAATATGGAATAAAATCGACAATATTACTCCCCTGAAATATGATCGTCGGCAAACGTCCAACAAGTGCCACTACATAAGCGTGTGTTTAAGCAGGGCTTAAGCAGGCACGCACAGCTACAGTTACAGCTTATTTGCCAGCACGATCAAGCACCCAGCGAGCAGGGGAGAAGCAGCTGCGCCAGTGCAAATCTCAACCGTGCCGTGGACAGTCAACCGCTCTCAGTGTGTCCGTAACGTGTGTTTTGCTGTTCGTCGTTATTGGTACTGTTGAAGTTGCCTAGTTTATTTCCATCCCAGCTAACCCCGTCCACCGTCGCCATTACACGCATATTCACCTGCCGTTATATTTTTTTTCGGCCCAGCATCCTTCATTTTACCTGTCTCGCTAAGCTTCCGTACCCCGTTGCGTTGTGATGTTGAACTCCCTTCGGCCACCGTGTTCACCTGCACACCGCACCCACATAAAACTGTCCCGGGTGCTTACACTGCAGAGCGAAACTGCGCCGTGTTCGTTCTGCCCCCATTGTGACGTTGCTCCGGCCGTTCGCGATCATCTAGTCGGACATTATTAGTCTGTCATCTCACCGTTTCTCGTTCGTGCGGCACGTCATACCGCGTTTGTTCTACCCCGGTTTGCACGGGAGAAACGGGGCACAGTGTTGAAACAAAGTCCTCCAAATCTGGCCATCGTTCTGTGAGCTGTGCGATCGTCCAGATAGTCGAGCCGCAGATGTACCGGGCACGAGGGTTAACCTTCGCCCTATTTACTCTTCCTACCCGTACACGATGAGTTGCACCATCTTGTAGGTCCTCTGTAATCAAGCCCTACAATATCGTGTCATCGAGATTTTCTGGATTTTTTGTTTCACTCCATTTAATGCTCACCTCCACGGCTCACGCGGTAAAGCTGTGGAAAGTGTATGAGAGTTCATTTTTCCACACAGCCAACAGTACATTCGTACCGAAACTTGTACCAAAGTTCTCATTTTGTTCGTCTGATCGATCGTGTTGGAACCGCATTCAGAACAATCGAACAGTTCGCTCGATTGCACCTTCAATAGGTGTGTATCTGATCCGCCCTTTTGCTAAAGCTGGTCCCCTTTTTGCATTCCCCTCCTCGAAACGGCATGGTGACGTCGATTACCACCGATATCTCGTACATGATCGACAGCCTCCCCTGCAAGCTTTTGTTCGATCGTTTCGATCGCTAAGCCGTTCTCTTCCGATGATCATTAGCACGAGAGGAAAGGAATCGATCTAGCGTGGAACATTCTAAAGGCATAGGCTTTACATGCGTCCCGGAGATCCCGTCACTTTTGAGTTCCTCTACCAGCGATTACTGACCTCTCACCTGTAGCTGTGTGTGAATACAATCTTTGTGGGAGATGTCATCTTCATCAGCATTACAGTCTTCTCCATTGCCGTGTGTCACTTGTTTTTATGACCCTGTTCAATTTTGATTCCCTCCCTCTTCAGGAACGAGCCAAAGCTGCCCATCGTATCCAGTGTTTGTGCGTGCGTGCGCGTGTGTGTGTGTGTTGAGTGTACGTGTGCGCGGTGTAACGTCTATTGGTTTGCATGCGCGTCGGTGTTTGGGTACGTGCGACTCGTAGATTTGTGCGTTTTGGGGGGAAGTGTGTGCAAGTGCGTTGTCCAAGTCGTAAGATCGTCGATCGTTCTTGTTTGTTTTTTTCTCTTGCTCTGCTTCAATCCGAAAGCTCACGCTCTAAAGCTTAACGGGCAGAATCGAGAATCGGTGTGCGAGAAGAACGAAATTGGTTTGTTGGTGTGTGCGTTTGCCAGCATTAGGGAAGGGAATCATAGATGCGAACGGAAAGTTAAGCGTGCCAGATACACATTTTCCACTACCCTTCACCGATCGCCATCGATACCGAGACCGTGCGGAGTCGATCAACAGCCGGTTAGGCTACATACTGCAACGCAGCTGTGCATCACGGAATCTTTGCGCTAACTAAGGTAAGTGGCAATATGCTTTATGATATATTATTTACAAAGTCCCTTTTTCTTTTGTAGAGAAAGAGAGTGTAAATTAACACAGTTATTAAAGAAGAGTGTAGAAATTGTTCGCATCGCTATTTTTTCCAACTTTGAAATAACTGTTTGCTCTGCTTTTTCATTAAATATTTTGAGAACAGCAAATTAAAGCGTACGTTTTTGGTGACATTTTTTTATGACAACACATACTGGTGCTAATTTAACACCTTACAGCCGTACCACACACTATCGGTTGAATTTGGAATGCTTTCGGAAACGCACGTTCCCGGTGCCGGAAATTTCAACGTCACATGCAAATGGACCATCACTCCCTTGGTGGACGATATCCGCGAATCTGGCCTTTCTCTTGTGCCTATGTATGTGTGTGTGTGTTTTTTTTAATGACTTCCAACCAAATAAACTCCGTGCCACAACTCATCCTGCAGGAGTTGTTTATCCGTTTTACTCACGTCTCCCGGCAACAAAACGAACGAGCTTCCTCGTGCTTTTGCCAGGCGGACGTTAGGTAATAGCGCATAGTCCCCATGCCCAAGTCGGGCCACTGCCGGGGAGCCTTTGTTTGTTTTCCTCCGGTTATATCTTCCCTTTTTTCGTCGTTCGTTTTAGTCAAACGACATTCGAACCGTCACATGGTTGTGAGGGGCCGTTTTTTTTTTGTTTGTGTCATATGTTGTGCTTTCTTCTGCAGATACCGCTTTGTCGCGTAGTTGTACGCAATAATGGCGCCATATGCGTGCGCGATCGTGTGCGTGTGAACTGGGGAACCAGTGGGAAAGAGAGACAGATGAAGAAAGGAAGAAAAAAAACACACACACCACACACTGGAACTTTCTCTTCTCCATTCGCGGCTCGCGGCGCTACGGGTGTTTGTTTGTTTGATGCTGTTCGGGACGGTTCGGGCTTACGGGAAGCTTTCGCGCTTACTCACGGACGCATTTCGGTTGGCCATTTTGGGATGAAGGATGACGAAATGTGTTTTTTCATCCAACGGTGTGCGAGAGATCAATACAGATATATTCCTTCCCAGGCGGTAAAGGTTCCGGCCTAGCACGGAACCACATTCGGGGAGCTTTTTCTCCACAATCCATCCCTCGCGGTGGAGGTATCTATTCGGGTTTTATATTATTGCAACCAGTGATCCAGTAGTGGTAGTTTTGCTGCTCCTGCTCGCTGCTACACTTCTCTTCGGTGTGGTTGTGGCGTGGCAAACTTCACGCAGCATCCACGGGCCCGGGTTCGCTCGTGCTGCTCGTGGATGCTGCTTTGGGCCATCCAACTAATCACCAACACAGAGAGCCCCTTATCCCAAAAAACACACACCGTACCGTTTCGCCCGAGCGAAGGAACGAGACCGCGTACCATTAAAACATCAACCGAGCCGTGGCTTGTTGCCATGTTGTATAATTTCTGCCGTAACACAAACACCAATCGAGCCGGGAGATCAATCGTGACGGATAGTGGGTACACGCTTCTTTCTGGGCGAGAAGCTAGTTGATAAATTATTCGCATCATTTTCAGTTTTCGGCCTGCCCGGTAGTGGAGGCTCTTCGGGCTCCATGTTTTTTCTCCTTTCTAGCCGCTTTTGTTGCTGATCGTACCGTGCAAGTTATCTAGCGCACACCACATGGTAAACAAAACAATTGCATTCCCTTTCGACGTGAACTATCATTTTCTATTTAGAGATAGGCCTGCATCACTCTTCGGCGCTCCAGCGCATGCCACCTACCCTAAAGCTTAGGAACAAAGCTTTCCGAGCGGATAGGCAGGAATAGCGCCATATCGTTAGCAGTCAACCATCGAGCACGGGGTTTGGTGTGCTATATGTGTAGCACGTCACTCAGCCAGCAAACCGCGCAAAACCACACGGATGCCTGCATGTTTCTACGTGAAAGATCTCGCAATGCGGGAAACGTGCGGCATTACTAAGATGCAAAGCCTCCCATCAACCCACAACCTCCAATCTTTCCATCTTCAAACCCTTCTAGGCATGGAACAATAAAAAATAGCTCTGGAATAGAAGAAGTGAAAGCTAGATAACCGCCAAAGACACAGGGGGCACGGACTGGTAAGGCATCTGCCACAAGAAAAAAGTGTCCGGTAGGGGGAGCGTTTGCCATTTTTCTCTTTGTTTTGATCCTGCGACAGAAACGGGTCGGGTTTTATTTTCGGCACGAAATGAAAGGTTATTTGCATTTTCATAATTAAATGAGCTTTGTTGTGTTGCTAAAACATGACCTAAACCGTTAAACTGTTTCACATTTGTCAGCAGCTTTATGAAACTTCTACCGAAATTCTTGCCACAAACAGCTGCTGTTAGAAGCGTACATTCCAATTCGAATTCCAATGTTGCGTACAGGGAGTGAGTAAAAAAGCTCATAACCATTGATAACTACCCCCAATGTTGCTCACTATCAATTACCAAACCAATGCATTGATGGGATTTTTTCTTCTGCTGTTGATTGTTTTATAATCGCAACCGTTGCTCCACATCGGTTTTTGTTTTTGATAATCAAACTGACTCGTAGTTGTTGAAGCGCTAGTGGTTGTGCAACAGATTAACTAACAAACTATTAATGGAATGGACAATGTTCTCCTCACATTTCTAACGTTGATCATTAAAATTCTTCTTCGGAGTTGAAAAAATTGTAAATCTTATCAGGTGCAAGCATTTGTGCAGCCGAAAATGAAGTACCCGTTCGAACCGTATCGCTCATCTTGAACAATCAAAGCGACCTGCGTCTTAAGACTTAAGTACTACCCTCCCCCCTCAGTAGAGGTGGGATGAACAACAGCAACAAAGCAGAGCCATTCCCTTCACCATTCTCACCGTGCACGACTACGTAATGATAGTAGTGGTGCCGATTGTAAATCTAAATGACTTTGCCGAATGGATGATCGTTAATCAATCCCCGTCGCTCGCATTGATTGATTGATTGCAATCTGCAGCGGTGCGGAAAAATGTGTGTTTTGTTGGCAAAAGGAACTAAAACAGCGCACTATCGGTGGAATTTGGGCTTTTGAATAGCGATAGAAGACAAAGATCGAGTGAAGTGAGCTTGTTTTTATGCACACTTTTTGGGTAAGAGTAAGAGCGATGTTTGCACAAAGCGTACAGCATGCATCGGAAGATGATGTAATCAATTATTATTTCATTCTCCTTTAGTTCCAACTATCATGGATGACCTTTGCTTAGGCATAGACACGAAGAAACGAA
>AXCM01004614.1:0-24123 GCA_000473375.1 Anopheles culicifacies | reverse complement strand
AGTTTTTTGTAGTTAATTAATGAAAAAGTTAAAGAAATAGTTAAAAACGAAGTTGTTCAAAGTTATAGAAAATGAACAAGCCGTATTTTCAAAATTCTTTATATTTTACGCTCATTAACACATACTTTTAAATCGGGTTAAAAAATGATTCTTGTTGCAGCTTCATGGCCAGCTACCGAAAATCATCGTTTTGAAACAATTTATTATAAAAATATACCAAACATCAGATTTATTTAGCAATAATGAGGAAAGAGATGATCCAATAAAAATATTTTATTCTACATTTTCTTACGATCTGCAACGGTTGCGTAACAATAAATCGTTTTGGTTTCATTAAAATTATAAATAAATTCTGCACAAAATCGTTTGATATGTACAACATAAATTCATAATTGTCAAATAGATTGAAATAATGCAATAATCGTAAACGCCAACCTCCCAAAGGAGCCAACATTCAATAGGCCAACACTGTCATCGCATAATTAACTTCCTGCAAAACGATTCACGAGACATTCCCTAAAGCCAAAGGAACTAATCGACGCACCGTACCTGAACGAACTTGCTCCAACTGCAGCCTCAATTGAAAAGCAGCGTGGAAAGAACATGAGTTTCAGCGGAAAAAATGTGTCACAAACCACGCAAACACACGGCGAGTTTGAAAACAGATAAAAAACAACCATCTTGCATCCCGCAGCAACAATGTCAACAAGGAGCAAATGGCAAATAGCTTGCAACGGTTTAAAAGGGCAGCATAAAAAAGCGTGCTTTTTGGGATGGTACCATCCCACCGACTTATCACACCATCGCTGGTGGATGTGAACAACACCGTACACCGTCATCATCGTTTATCAACGTCGTACGTCCACAGAACCGCCACTGGAAGGGTTTTGTGAGGTTGTGGGTGTACATCAGCTTCTAATCGGATCTGAGCGATGATGTGGAGGAGAAGAAGCGCGAGGTGTTGCCCGGCAGGAGAGAGAAAAAAACACCGCTTTTCTCCAAACGATGAAGATGTCGCCTGATGAAAGTGATCCCGCGGACACCGGCTTCGTTCGCGTTTGCTTGGTGCGTGGTGTGAATTTGTGTTCTTTTTTTGTGTCTTCAGCTCAGCTCGCTCAGAACTCAACCGATCGGTGTCGTTTATTTGCGTTCTCAATGCGCGCGATAACAATCGTCCGAAGGCTTGCACGATCATCATTCGCATGTCCGTACGCGCCCATAAATGTCCTGCTCGTAAAGGCATGGGCGATAACAAAAAATAAACCGAGAGATAGCAATTCTGCCAACGGCAAATGGGCAAACGAAATGTTCGTTCCACACCGACCATGGCTTTACGGGCAGTGCAATGGGTGAACACGGGGTAACGGCCATCAACTTACTAAACTACTGCCATCGTCATCGATGCATTCGTGCGAGCTGCATGTTGCATTCGTTCGTTCCATGCCCTGAATGGTGCTTAATTTTTCCTAATCGAATGACTTCGTGATACGTACGCCATCCGTTTCGAGTGCATCCGTGGCCATGCTCCGAAAGGGTGGTCTTCATTTTGGGAATTTATTCGCGCCTTTTTTTTTCTTTCGCTCTCTTTCGTGGTGCATCGGTGTTTCGCGGGAATCGGTTGATGCCGGGCCGTATCGCAACGTACGATGATGACGACGGACGACCAGCGTTGCATCGGCAGCAGCCAGCAGAAGTTCATTGTGTGCATCGTTTGATAACTACCGGTTTAGCGTTCGCACGTACGCCCCGGTCAAACCCTAGCGCGATGGTTGAGTAGATTTCAATTTTTTCCACTCATCACTTACCGGTTCGCGGGCGCGTTTCGGTGTGGTTTGCATTGTAGCAATTGAGTAGGAGTGTTTTACCTTTTTTTGCTGTTGTTTGCATGTTCGAGTATGTGCATCTGGTGGTCTGGTTTTTGTGCAAATGCATCAAGTGCAGTTCGAATCGGTGGGTCACATCCATTCAGTTCGGTGCGTTTTTTTTTTTTGGCCCGAGAAAGCAACCGGAAATGATGGTGCGGAAAGGTGTGTGTGTTTGGTCGCGCCTGCAAGTGGCAAATTGATTGATGCTTGGCACGCGGGCTTTCTCTTGTTCTTCGTTTTTTGCACTGTTGCACCGATGCATCGCGCGGCTTCTTTTTTTATGTTTCAATTTCATGCGGACGACCGTGTGCCATTGGTTTATAGGTACGATGTACGGCCAGAGAGGCTTTGGGGCTTTTTTATCGTTCTAAACGCAGTGACCAAATTGATGACATTATGCGATTATTAGTGTTCTGCTACGACACGTTCTTCGCTGGACACCATGTACAGGCGAACGGTTTCGTTCGGAAGGTTTGGAAGTGAATGGATTTTCTGAGCGCTTTCAACTGACAGCTATGCACATGGGCAGAGATTTGAAATTTAATTACATCGATTGGTGTTTCCGTTGTGTAGAACAATGCGTCTCTTTTATTGCTTTTTCGAATAGATATCATGCATAGAATGATTATTTTAAATTGATTTATACAAAATCTATTACGTATTTTAATTTCATTGCATATTTTTTACTTGATTTTTTTCATAATTGATGGTTCTTGATTGAACTCAATAAATTAAACCTTCACTCTTATTTGATAACTGAGAAATGAATGACAATTTCTGCAATGCATATTGAAATAATGGAGTTCAGAACATTCTAAAGACACTTGGTACAGTTTTAATCCAGAGGGCAGGAAATGTCAAATTTTCAACAACAAGATATCCAAACATTAAAAAACATTGCTTCGTAAAATAATAAGGATGCTTACGAAATTTTTAATCATTTTTTCGTTTTCTACCCGGTTGCTTTTCTGATGTGTCGTAGCCAGTTCAACAAGTAGCAACTTGAATGATTGATCGAATAATTTGAAATCTCTGACGGATTTGGGTTTATAGCGAAAGCTCGAAATACACAACGCAACATAAAAGAGAAGCATTTGAACTGTTTTGTTCTTATAGCTGTAAATTGCATTGAAAATTCTCCCGAAAAACCAATTCCCATTTTGTGTTCCTTTTTCGTACACTTCCTACTTTTCCGCCCGTGCAGTTCGACAGGCACTATGCTTTGTTTTGATCGCCGAAGCACATCCGGTTCGCAAGCATAAATTATGCGCACGTCTACGATAAATCGCGTGTGTCCCGTGATTTTCTGCGTTGCTGCAGCATGTTAGCTTCGTTATTGCTCCATACCAGCTGCATTAGTGCATTATATTGTATCCAAACGTAATGGCTTGCACCTAACTGCGACTCTCCGTTTGCCTGCAACCCTCGAACCTACGAAAGAATCATTCGACCATTCAAAATAGACGGACCGGAGGGAGGAGAAAAAAAGAACGAAACGAAGTTCGTTTGTGCCCAAAATTCCCGCACCGCGTCACAGGTGCAATTTCGCGAATCCGTGCCCCACGGGCCTGACACAACAAACCGTTTCTTGCAGGAAGAGCACACTCAAAAAAAAAAAACTTCTTCTCACTCCCTCAAGATACGCAAAGGTGGTCAACTGGTGGGATGTGCAAGGGTGTACGATTTTCCTCATTATCTGCCTTGCATCTACGTCTTGGTGGTGTCTTGTTCTCGGATTGCGGTTTTTGGTCAATTTCGTCTTTCAGTTTTGGTGCATTTTAGGTGCATCAGGTAACGGTGTGCGTGTGTGTGTATAGGAAATTTTATGCACCACGATACCGGAAAACGAAACATAACGTTATGTTGACCCGCCTCGAGATACGTTTTGGTTGGTAAACCCCTGCACAGTGAACATGAACAGTTGACGTGTAGAAAAATGGACACCAGAACCCAACGCACAAGATTATTTCCAACCATGAGGTGCACTGAAGAATAATTGATGGTGGTAAACTAGAACACCCTCGAAAGCGTTACACCAAACATGGCAGAATCATCTTTGCGAGCGCCGATGATAAGCGCCCACAGACGGCAGGACCAGCGGTCGATCCGAAAAAGTAAATTATTTCGCCTTTCCACCTTCAGATGACGTTATTATCGCTGGACCCTGGAAGGAAAGTCCGGATTCGCTTAGCGCTTCAGTAATTTTGGTTGCGTTTCGGGTTGCGCTGGGAACGTTGCGAGCCCTTGGCGTGGAAAACGGTCGGCACAACTCGCCGCCAGGCCCACTAATCGGGAACGAATGCAGCGCTTCGTTTTCCACGCTACCACAGGAAAGGGGAGTCCCGCGAGTTGAACGCCAGGGTCGCCATTTAGCCGTTGGTTTCCCTTTTCTTTCTTGCATTTCGCACACACGGACGCACGGTGCCACGGTTGCGACGCTAATGAGCGAATTGCGCATTTACGCTGCCCTGCTGCATTTTGTTAAACTACCCCCGGTTGGGTGGGGGTAGGTAGGTGATGAAGGAGAACCGGAAATGGGACGTGAACGCGGCGGACAAACCGACGAAAAAGGGGGAAACATTTATCGAAGCGCGACGAAACGAGAACTCGCTATGACAGAAGGTACAAAGGAAGCAGCATTTTGGAGCCAGAAGAGAAAAAAAACAACTACTTCACAGAGTATGTCATGGACAGTGCCCGAATAATTATGCTCAATCGGGGTTGTTCCCTCGCGAAGTTTCGCTTTGCGTAAGTATGCTGATAGCATAACACGACCATCGCCATCATCATCATCGTTTCTTCTGATGGAAAAGAAGTCATTAGCAGGATCAGCGAATTGTGCGGTGCAATCGATCGGCATTATCATTCCTTTGATGCGCGAAAATTACGCCAACCGATCGCGAACAGGTGTAAACAATGCTGTAAAACATGGCATTTTAGAATGGTGGAATGCGCACGTGCACTCACGAGTATGTGTGCTAATTTTGTACCGTCGATTGACGCACATTATTAGCATGTTTCGCGAGACTAATTGCATAGGTATTTAAGCGTCGCGTAGGGTATATATTGTGTTCCTGTTTTGGTGAGAAACAATTTGTTCGAGATGCAAGTAATTGATGTATTTTAATGTTTCCAACATGTTCGACATGACGTTAATAATAGCTGAGAGGATGTACAATTAAGAATGGATTGTTTTATCAGATTTCACTCATACTGCACTAGTTCATAATCTAGTGAACAGCGCTTATAACATTTTTTGCTTGAAATCCTTATAACTCTTATATTATTTGTTCAAAAATCCCATGTACTGAGATCCCATGTCCTTATGGGATCTAGATATTTGTCGAAATTCTAAGAAGTAGTACTACAGAAACAGCAAGTGATTGTTTTCATGTTGTTCTATCAAGTTTTCTCCAGAATTATCAAATTATGAATTGCTAGTAAAATGACTAAGAGCAGATAATTTAACAAAAATAAATAATGATCAGAACTCTTAGACAATAAATTTCTTGATACTATTACTTCACGAAAATCGTTACATTCAACTTTTTTTAAATTGTTCATGGAATGTCAGGACCATGTGTAAAGAATATATCCCTTCCAAAATGTGGTGTATAACTCGTGCTTAAGTCATTACATAAACAAAAAAAAAAAAACACCAGGAGATTAAACAAAAGCAGCAAAAATGAAACTGAAAACCCAGCACCACAAATCCTGACATGCTGAATAAAATCTGCCTCCGATGGAGTTTTCATTCTTTACATTCGCCAATTCCGCTGATTATGCTACGATCTGCGAAACGAATCGCCGAAATCGAAAAAAGGGCTGAATTGTCAGGAAGACAACCTTCTGCTATAAGAACTGTTGAAAGGATTCAGAACAAAGGCCCCTGCTCGCTTCCTTATCCCCCCCCATACCCTTTACCCACCAACAGGTTGAATGCCAGAAATCGCGAAAATACGTCAGCGTCCAGCAAGGAGGAGGCTTTGGCAATATCCCTACAGATGTGACTGGTAGCACAAGCACAGCTGTGGCGGGAAACGTTCAGGTCCTTAGCTCAACTGCCTGGACACCGCTACACCACGTCGATCTCATTTCCATCGAATCCAATCCAAATCCACTCCCCCACACACGCTCCTTGACGCCTACCCCTGACAGGCGGAAAAAAGTCGTCCACATTTGGTTGGAATTTTCTTGTATGTGTTGTAGTCCAACACAAGACGACTAGAGTTTTCCCCCTGGGCCCCGTGAGTTTTCCAAGCTACGTTTTTTGTCCGTCCGATTCACGCGCCACATGACGCGCATTCCACGCTGGACAATATTGAAAAGACCCCGCGACGACGTGAACGTGGTGTACACGGCAACCCTCCTCCTTTCTCGACACCACCATCTTCCCTAATCACGAAGGTACCATTTTGCCCTTGTCTAGCGAATCACGTTCCACAGCATTACCGAGTTCGAACTGGACGCTTGCCGCAATTTCGCTTATCCTTACTACCCTCCGAACGCTTCCGCACACCGACAACCACGAAAGGACGCAGTTTGCCTTGAAGCGAAAATGAAACAGCAGCACCATTTTCTTCATCTTCGTACCGTCGCCCGCACGGTGAAGACACAGCAGGTGCCCTTCCGAATTGCTTTCAACAAATGGAGGGAAAATGGACCTGGTGAAGAAAAGGGAAAAGTCCTGCACGTG
Source organism: Anopheles culicifacies (assembly GCA_000473375.1). Classification (NCBI taxonomy): domain Eukaryota; kingdom Metazoa; phylum Arthropoda; class Insecta; order Diptera; family Culicidae; genus Anopheles; species Anopheles culicifacies. The sequence continues at coordinate 17,562 of AXCM01004614.1, read as the reverse complement.
GCCCGAACGAATGCCGCGGCAGCTTCACCGGACGCTAGCTGGACGGCACCCTGGGCCATCCACCCACCTCTAGCTGAGACGCGAGGGACGCGAAAAGCAGGAAAAACCAAACCAACCGACCAAACTCCCCAAGCGTCACACTTTTATTCGCAATCGAGGCAAGTCCTTGCTGAGACGGCTGAAAGATGTGTTTGGTACGGCAGCATCAGCAGGGGTGAAAATCATGGGTGCGCGATGCGAGCTGGCGAGATGGAAGAGTAATGGAAGGCAAAATATGCTGGACCATTTTCACGTGCAGCTCGACCTGGACAAGAAGCCGCGTTTAAGCGAAAAACAAAGCGTAGCAGTAGGATAGCACAAAGAAGGAAAAAAACACGGACAGAGAAAAAGATCCTTCACATTCAACCCCCAACTCATACATACACACACTTACTTAAAGGAAAAACGCAGCTACAGCAAGGATTGTAGGACAGCGGGAATAGGAACAGGGCAAAGCATTGGTGGCGAAATGGAGAAAGAGTGAACAAAAAATCTCATCTTGCCGCGCATTTTACCATTTTCGTTGGCGGTCGGTCCCGCATTTCAAACGAAGGACAAATGATGGCCAGTGGAATAAAGAAGAAAAAAAGATTCATTCCCCCAAACCAAACACAGGAACGAAGGAAACGTACCCGGTTGCTACGGTTGAAAAATGAAGGAGCGCAACAACGAACAGGAAAAAAACAACACATACAACAATCCAAACCTAAGAAGAAAACCTCCCCATAACACCCAGACGGGACAGGCAGGAAGAAGAAAGTTGCTGACCAGAAGATGAAGAAGAGCAATGAAAAAAAATCAAGCCCACACACATGTACGTGTGTGATGGGGGAAGGCAGATGAGATGGAGAGGAAAAATAGTGTGTGGGAGTGCAAAAAGAGGAAAGAAAAAAGAAAACACCACACGGTGGAAATTCCTGCCTATTCCAGCCGTACCAAGGATATGCGGGAGATATATGTAAGGATTCCCGTGTTTTCCTACCTACCACGCTTTTCCCTGTCTTTTCCCTTTCCCCCCTGCACCCAGTTCCTGCGAGGGGTTTTGGTCCTGCGGGTGTATTTTGGTTCGCGAGTAGGGCATACCACACACGCTGACGCTTTTCTTTCCAATTTATCCTTCTACTCAAATTCACTCTTCCAACGGTTCCTGTATGTGTGTGTGTCTGTGTCCGTTTTTCCATTCCCTCGCCACATGATAAGACGTAGTCCTGCACTGGACGTTCTTCGTTCGGTGGGAGGAAGGGAATGGGCAGAAGAGGGTATGAAGGGAGGACGGAGCAACCTAAGGGACGATTTTCTTCTCTGACATGTCTCGCTTTAGTTTATTTCCTTGTGTGTGCTTTCACCCTCTTTCTTTTACCCAAATCTCCCCCATGCATACACACACGTCGTTTTTTTATCGAACTTTTCCACTTTGCGTTTTTCGGAAAACTCGGACGACGGGGTGTGTTTTTTTTTCTTTGTGTATGCTACTACTACTCCTGCACCACCTCTGGACCATTTTTACCAGCATCTCGTGTTGTAGCGCGCTTTCTCCGGTGCCCCGTTGCCGCACTCTAATGGGAGGTTGTCTTCGTCCTCCTCTTCCTCTGATCCTCTAATAGCCGCTTCACGCTTTTTCCTTGAACGCGTTTCCCTTGACGATGCCGGTCAAGCAGCAGCAGCATTTTCACCCTTCAAATTGAACCGTCCCACCGATTTCACATATGAAAGTGGGAAGCGTAGGTGAAGGACCGGGTGTACGCGGGGTGAATGGGAGGCGCATGATGTGAGTGGAAATTTGGGACGAAAATGTCCGCGCCTCGCAAGAAAACGGACATCACTCCGGTACTGGACACGGCATGCATTGTGGGAGGGTGACGAGGTTGGAGGGATTTTTCGCTGTCGCTGATTTGAAGATGTCTTCTTAGTTTTTTTCTCTCCCATTTTGGTGTTTGTTCGTTTATTTACTTTTTTTTACGTGTGTGAGTGTGTATGAGTGAATATGTGTGTTAGGTCGCTTTCTTCTGATCCTTGGGCCCGTGTATCCTTGGTGCTTGGCCGCTGGCCATCAAGAAAATCCCTTTTTGCAAATGATCGGTGTAGGGTGGAATGCAGGGGGGTGGCAATAGGAAGGAAAATGTAGGAAAATTCACGACATCGGACGGTTGACGGATTTTTGTCGAGTAAGAAAAAGGAGGTGGCAAGGCAAACAAATACAAAAAATAAAAAATCTCAAGCGAAAAGCTGGTCAACGACAACGCATGTGGAGAAGGAAATTTTTGGAAGCAAAACACATTTTGAAACTGTTCAGGGTAGATAGGGTGGAAATGAATTTCCGGGCTAAGGAACATAGCAACAACAACAAAAAAAAAACAACATACACGCATATTATCTCAAATGAACAGGGGTCGCTACGTGCACACCCACTGCTCATATAAATACGGGCCACACACACACATTGAAGTCATCTAAACGGAAACCCCCGTTTTGAAAGGATCCGAAAGTACAGAAGAACCGGGACGGGAATGGTGTAATATACGGTCAGGTCCGATGTAAATGAGATTTTCGCGTTATTTCACTTCCCATTTCGAAGAAACCCAATCGCTCCTGTAACACTTCCTTATCGTACACTCTCCGTTTCGAAAGGATTCCACAAGATAGCTTTACCCATCGGAAGCAGCGAATGAAGTATTTTTATATTTCGTTTTTTTGGTTCGTTCATCCCATCTCCGTGTATTTCCTTGAAAAAAAAAAAAACATGGTTTGCGAAAATTTTTGTTCTAACCGGTCAAGCAAACGGCAATGGAAGTGACCCACTCCACCCAATGCAAGGGTAGCGTCTGAAACAAATGAAAGGATTCGATCGATTGAGAAAAATCGGATAAAAATGGAAGAAATCAATCAAGGTACACCGGGTGCAAAACGGGCGCAAAAACATTCCCGCCCGACCCGGAAGGAATGAGACATCGTACGGAACGGAACACATCCATTCCCGGTCTGTTTCCACCTTCTCCCAGGATGGAAGAATCCGTGTGGGATTAAATGTCGCCGAAGGTGCACACCGGTACCGGTCGCAACGGGGTTATAAATTCGATCTGGGTTCCAATTTTCCTCATGCAGCGGGGAAGGGGCGGGGGGAGGATGTGGGCCAAGACGGAAAGAAAAGAGCGAGTTATTCCCATCCATCCAGAGAAGGATAACAAGGACATCGCGCACAACGCTGACTTCGTAATCAGGTCGCAAAAAGGCCCGAAAACCATCCCTGGCGCCTTCACTTTCACTCAAGGATAACGGTCTCTATCACTAACACTCCACCCACCGTAATCGGGTTTAAAGTGTGCCTTCATCCTTTTCACACACGCACACTTACACCTTCATATCCTCCCATCCATCAAAGTCGACACTGGGCGCTGTTCGCTGACCAGCCGGCGGATGAAGAAAACGGAACCTTTCGCCGTGCACTGTTTGCCCCGAAAACCAATGCTTGCCACCTTTTCGATAGCGTAGCGCCGCAATTAATCATTGCAGTGCGCTGTAATTGAAAGGATAGCCTCACGGTCACGGAAACCATCCCGCAGAAAGGCACCGCCTCGGGACGAATGGTCATCAGTTTGATAAATCGCTTTCCACTGCGAGCGGAATGGAAAACGAACCGGAGTAAACGCAAAGCAACGAGTAGGGGTGGGCGATATTCCCGCCGAGCGATCGAAAAGGAAAGTGCAGAATTCTTGCCGAAAAAAGGAGCTATGTGGGGAAACATGTATAGAATAGTTATTCCTTCAAGAAGCATATTTGAGCATTAAAGCAGGGAACAAACATCCTTCTTTTAACGCCGTCCGAACACGCATTCGGTACGAATGTTCGTTCCAAACGCACTTCACTTGACACGTTTCGACAGCAGTACGGGGCTGTTCGCTATTCGCGCACAAAAGGACACCCGAAAGGGATGACTCGCTCGGTTCGGGCGGATATCGGTCTCAATTCGTCACGAAATTAAATTCTACTCTCGGGAACAAAATACGTTTGCTTTTCACACTTTTCCACCGACCTCCACCGAACGCTTTCCCCATGCGAGTTGGTGGACCAGTATGGGATATGCGGAGGAACATTAACGTAAACTCGCACGTTTCGTCAGTTAGATGACATTTTTTTGGTTCCTTTCCACCATTCCACTGCCCCTTCCATTCAACCCACATTAAGCTGCTCGGACACATGGACACATGGGTTAACAAAATAGTTTGGAGTACGGAACCCCATCTTGGTGGAACCCATTCCCTTTGTGGACCATTTATTTCTACCCTGCCTGATGTGAGTCCACTCCGGGGCGGAGAGTAACGGTTGCCTTGCAATCTCGCCCTTTTTCATTTCTCTCCCTCATAGCATCAGCTCGAAGGTTGGCGTGGAATATTTGAAATTTACTTTCTTCACGCTTTGCGCGTACAGTGTGTGTGCGTTGAGAAATTACATTTACCGTTCTTTGGTACCGAACCATGCGTAGCAGGGTTTGACGAGGCAACACGCAGGGGTGTAGGAAGTGTTGCCAATTTTGAAATTATGAGCCTTAAGTTCAGGGTATACATTTTGCAATGAAATGAATGGGATGAAATATTGTGAAATGTGCGTGTTGTTTTGTCAGTGAAAACTAAAGTCATTCTTTAAAAAGCCTCGAAAACACATGATCAGGAAACTCCTCTTGACGAACAAAATATGCTAATGAAATTTTTACATAAGGCATAGAAATCTTTTAAAGCAGTGTTACGCAAAATTTGTGTTTGATTTTGTTTTAATATCAAATTATCTTTAATTTAATTTTCATTTCTCTTTTCATACATTACATTAAATAGGTGAAGTGAAATTGTTCATAGCAATAATAAAAAATTCTGACTGAGATTTCTGAATTTTATGTGAAAATAAAAATCTTTGTCTTTGTTGTCCCCCTCTTAAAAATACTTACAAGGCATAGGAATTCCAAGTTAAATGATTTTGAATTTGGAGGCGGTTGTTCTGCAATTGTGTGGCTCTAGACAATATAAATATAAATATGTATAAGCAATTCTGAAAATATGACAGTAAGTCTGGTCATTTGGGTATCTAGAACTTCTTGAATGTTTCAGTAATCGATTGTAAGGAAACATTTAAGTAAGTAAATAGAATAAGAATATGATGCAACTTAGGAACTTTGATTCGGTTTTGGTAGATTTGAACTTACCAACTCGTAACCAAACTAGACCGTCAGATACATAAACGGTAAATAAAATTTTGTTGTTAAACTGAAATTGTAGTTTTTCCATGAATTAGATCATTAAATATTTACACAAAAATATGATTGATTCTATATCACGTTATAGTGTGTGGCACAAGATGGGCTTCCTGATCCTGTTTCGCAAAGGCAATCGATCAGCCCAGACCTCAAAAAACAGGGGGAAACTTTAATATTCTACGCAAAACAGCCACTTCTACGCCGTCTGACACCGTCGATCGGAAGGGTTGTGAAATCGCGCAGCGAAAAACCGCAGCACCGGCCAACTGTGCCATGTGAATGGCACTTGTCTGCGATCTACCCCCGCAAGCCCCTGATCTCCATCGTTTGAATCGAGGGACACACTGTAAAATAATACGGCGATTATTATTATTTGCAAAATACGATACATTAACCGGCACCATCAGCTAATGTTGGCGCGAAAAGGAAGCAAAAAAACAGCAGAAACAACGAACGAAACCCATAAATACGGACAAGTGCGTGTAGCGGAAAAGTGATGCAAAGGGCAAAGAAAACGCGACCCCCTTCACTTTTTGGTCGTATTGCAAAGAAAACTGAAACGAGACAAAGACCAACAACAACAAAAAACCCAACCGTCCATCTACCGCGGGTAGGCGATCAGCGCTTACGGTGGGCTTCATATATAGTAGCCCTTTTTGCTTCCCCCACAGTAACGGCCACCCGATCGATGATCCGCCATAATACCGAAAAAACAAAACCAAAGGGGAAGACGACACTTTAGCGTGGTTGCGAGCGAAAATGTGTATGAAGATAAGAAAAAAAAAGAAAACCCATCCATCCCCCCGAAGGAAAGCGCGTCTGTTTCGTCCGTCCGTCATATTATACGCGCTCTATTTCTTTTATTACGCCCGCCTACTTCCCACCCGTGAGCCCGTGGTGCATTTGGTTAAGGAGTGAGTTGGGGGAAGAGGTTGGGGACTGCTTCCCGGTGACGTTCTCGTTCCATGTCATCCTTAGCAAATCTTTTCCACAAAACCCCAAACTGAAACGCAAGCGCCAGCACAACACACACACGCACACATCTTCAGCCGTTCGGTTCATCAACATGGTGCTATCGATGCAAGTGCAACTGCAGCGGGTAACCGTCGGTGCGGCTTCCTTCAATTTGAAGCTATGCCGTTGGCTCACTGGTCGTGTATGTGTGTTCACTTTTTTGTTGTTGCATAGTTTCGCTGGCCCAAACGCTCCCAAAGGGTGTTCCGGGTGAGTATTATGATATTTATTTTATGTTTTCCCTTTCGAGCTGCGTTTTTTGTTACTGGTGTTGGATCTCTTTTTTTATTGTTCTTTCCTCTTTTTGCGTGTGCGGCTCCACCGTGTGCGGATAGGAGAGGACCCTCGTTTACCCTTTCTTTAGGTCTTTCTTTCGCCATTTCTCGCAGAAAATAGCCCGCGTGCGCGCGCGGGGGATATCCCGATAGAGTTACACACGAACCTGATGAGCGCAAAGCGCAAAACAAAAAGGGAAAAAACGGCGCATTCACGGGGCACGGCATACTATGGGGTGAACAGACCGTCTGGGAAGGTGGAGGACATCCCCTACGGGATGGACACCAACACCGGCTGACGGATGAGCCGCTGTTGCGCGACGTGCCACCGCGCGCCCGGCTACAGCACATCAGTGCAGCATAAAAGCATAAGAAGCCCAAAAGTCCGACATACGATGCACGGATATGCACCCGATCCGCTTTACCACCCTTATTCCTCAACCCCTTGCGTACACGTACAAGACGATGCCAACCATGCGTCACTTCTTTTAGTGTGCGTGTATGGGTGAGCCTCGGATTTTCGCACCAACTGTCGCTGCCTTTCGGGGGTAGATGCGTTTTGATCGATGAGACCCGGGCAGCGGTTGAATAAGAAGCTTTCATTAAAGAGTGAACGAAAAAGAAAAACTCAAGGCGCACAGAAGGGGCCCCAAAACACATAAGCACGCAAGAAGGAAACCAAACAAAAACAAAATTTAAAAAAAACACACGGTAGAGCCACAAAAAAGGTAGCAAATTTGCATGAAATCGAACGAAAACATATTTCGTTCGTGGTTGTACTATGGGAAGGGGATATTTTGGAGCTTTTCGGTTCGGAGATCGTTAATAACTTTCGGCACGATATTCATTTGGCGCGTTTTGCGAACAAACTGCACTGCTGTCCGGACCGTGGTTCGTGATCCGCCGTGGCCTCCGGACATAGACAACAGCCCTTAAATCAACGTGTCAACCTGGTGGCTGACAACGACGTGTCTGGGAACGGCTTTTGATACACACAAATTGATTGTAAGATGCAACTATTAAAAAATTGCCATAAAATGAAAAAAGATCTACATTTTTGTATTGTAACTATTGATGGATGCAGCATGATGGCAGAAGACATGGCGTACAAAACTGTTAACTCATAGTTGAGGGGTAATGATTTAACAAAAAATTGATAATTTTGTCAAATTGTTGGGGCTCTCCGATTGTTTCAAGAGGTGATGAATTTATGATAAAATGTACAATAAAATAATGTCTCAAAATACATATTTAGCAAAACAATGTCTAAAACATATTTTAAAATTATTAAAATCGCAATATTGTTTTAAGTTGCGCATGACAAAATTATTTTTGCAAATAATTATTTGCCACTCTGTTGTTGTAAAAAAATTGTTTCACTTTAGTATTTTTGACCAACGTATTTTCATTTGCAAACACAAAAATGGTTGAATACGATTGTTTATCAACTAAAATAACATCTCGTTAATGTAAAATGGTTGGAAATATAAAGGACTGTTCAGCTGTTCAGATATTCCTATTTTTGATACACATCTTATTGCATGTAAAAAATAATATTTTAAAAGCACTCCCGTCTCGTGAGCTTTACATGAGTGTCTCGTGTAGATGGTCATGTATCTAAATAATCATTATGATTGATTATTGCGAGTTAAACTAAAATGGTGATGTAAAGAATACATTTAGAAACAGTAAGACGATAGGCGAGCTCCTCCTTCCATTGTGCCCAGTACTTCAGATAGGAATTCGCTTGTTAGGTGCCACCATATCGAATTCTCAATTCTACATTCTTCTATTGGTGGCTCCAAAGCTCACATTTGTAATAAGGCGTTTATTGCTAAGCGGCCTCGAACATTGCGAATAAAAGCAGCTTCTCCCGTTTCAATATGTTGCCAAACATCTGGATAACATTAAAAAGTACAAAAAATTGGTTCAAACCAGCAAAAAAAAAAACATGTACACACACATTAAATAAGGTCATCAGTGTGTGCTACCGGTCACGCGGAATTCGAAGCGATCGGTGAAAAGAGTGGTTCGACTTCCGTCCACATCCGTCGTCCATGTTGCCATACCAAGTGTGTACCGGTGGTCATTAGTTTCGCACACGCGACAAACTCCGACCGCACCGGCCCGATCCCCGGAGCAGTGAAAATCGATTCGAAGACGCCGAGTCATGTACGCGCCTTATGTCGACGTACGGTTCGATCGGCCGTTGCTGGTCGATGCGCTTGATTGGGCATTCGCCGCGTGGGTGAACTAATGCTACCATGGGGCGTACAGGATGGGAAAGGTGGCAGGACGGCAGAAAAGGTGACAGTGAAAAATAAAACGAACGGCCAACGAGGGAACCTCGTGACTGTCACTGCCATATGTGTCCTTTCGATTGGGTGAGAAAAACACAAGAAAAAAAATACACTCACATAAGAGAAAAAACCGAAATGAATTCGCGTCCCGCGTTGGGTCAGCGTACAGGTCAGCAGGAAGATCAGCGTGAAAAATTGTAGTGCCGCAGCGTAGAAAACGCCGAGTCAAAGGACGAAAGAGAGCGAAAAAAATGTCGTGTATAATAAATTATATAACGCAAGAAAGAAAATGCTCAACCGCATCAAGCCCGTATGGGGAAGTGGTGATGGAAACGGCAAGCATGGGGTGGTACAGATGTGCTTAGTTTATTTTAGAAGGAAAAAAGGCCCACCCGGATGGCTATTTACCACCGCCAATACATCCTACATCTTTATCGAGTGCGCGCGCGTTCGTCGCTTTTCCGCCCGAAGTTTTTCCCTTCAGCCCAGACGATAGGTGCGACCCCGTAGTCGGCTGTCTTTCCCGAGCGGCACGATGCGGATGTTGGGAAGGATCCAAGAATATCTCTCACCTTCCATCTTTCCAGCCCTTCTCATTCCCTTCCTCTCCTCCCTTCCTTCCCTTGTACATCCCTATTTTCCACCCATTCTAATCCACTCTCCGCCAAACGTACATTGACATACACACATACACAAGAAATAAAGAGGCCGATAAATGTCCTCTTGCAGGATGGATAATGGGAAGCCGGGAAAATGGATAGCGAAGGAGGAAAGTTTGCTAATAGCAATATTGCACACACATACGCCCTCGTGCGCCCGGTCAATGATAAACACACTGACGCGGTGGATCAGGACGCCAAATTGCGTCCTCCTAGTGAAGTCCTACCATTTGACCCGCAACATGGATGCTGCATAAAAAGCGGCGAGAGGTGTAGTTGTAGCGGGAAGGGAGGTTGATTTGCCCACTTCGTTCGGCGGATATTGCGCGCGATACAGCCAACCCTAACCCCACGGTCGTTGGTCACACGCAGTGTGTTACGATGCGTGAGGAAAATCCTTCCCATGATCCGGTGGTGAAAAGAAAGGAACAACCCAACCACCGACGGTCAAAGAATAGAAAGGTGCACACGTAGGAAGGGATGCACACGTACAGCGACACGTCTACGTATGGGCATGATAACGAGCATCAGGGCAAAGATAGGTATAACACACACACGCACTCACACACACAGACACACGGAACCCGCGCAATGGTCGCGATGGCTATTGTGGAAAAGCCGCCGCTCGTGTTTTGGAATGGGGCAACTTTCCCTTGCATTTTCCGATCCAATTCAATTCAACGCGCTTCAGTGACAAAAGGAACCCGAAAGGAGCCTTCTTCAATTTCGCATCTTGTGGAGGATAAAAAGCGAGAGGGAAAGGTGCAGGAAAGTGGTACCCTGCTCTGGGATGGCCGGGCTTGGCGACGAACATCATTCGTACCATTTCCCGCCTCCCACGTACGTACGGGGAAACTCAATCCAATCGGCCAGGGGGGATGTGAATCGCGGGTATAGAAAAGGAACATTTCATCCCCTTGTGTTGTGGTACCTATGCCGTACGGCGAATGCCTGCCAGCATCCACTGGACGGTTATTTATACACACAAACAACGCTCCGACACACACACACACACACACACACACACACACACACACACACACATATCGCACATCGCACCGGGCAAGGAAGGAGTCCATCGTCCTGCGAGAAAATGCGCGACATATAAGCTTAAGTTTATAAGCAGGCCGCGACCGTTGGTGACCGTTCGCGAGTCTATCGAGCGTTCGCTTTGCGTCCGGTCAGCGTCCACATCCACGTCGCACGTACATGAGCGCACATACAAACCCTCACCCACCCATCCAACCACCCCATTTCCCACTAGCGCCTAGGAGGATGAAATCAGTAGACGGGTGGGGTTTGGTTCGTTCCTTCTCCTCGAGAGCACAGTTCGCTGCGTCCCGATGGAGATTCTTTATTCCTTTTCCTTGCGGTGTTGGGTGTGTTTGTGTGTATATGTGCGGGCGCCTGCTGGTTGCGGGATGTGCCAGTGGTCATTGCCATTTGCAGCGTTCGGTAATTTCTCCCCGGGACGGGTACGCTTCGCAATAAGGCTAAGCCGCTTCACACGGCAGCCGCATTCGCTAAGCAGGCAACAGCAGGCGAATCGAACGTCCGTGTGTGGGTCTGAGTGTATGTTCGCGTCCTTTTTGGTGTGCAATGCGCTTCAACGAGCACGGTTCCCATTCTCCAAGATTGGTCCGTTTGTCCTTTCGGCGTCGTTGGAGGAAGCTGTCATTCTTCAGCGATGAGGCTTCTTTTCTCCTTGTTTGTGCTCCGCTCATGGTGGGTGATGATGAAATGAGAAGGAGGAATGGAGGAGAGAGAGCAAGGAAGGGGCACTGGACGCGAATGCAAAATTTCCCTAGCGCTGGTCGTCCCGGCACACTGGTCATTGCACACGTTTTTTGATTAAGCAATCTCTCACTCTGGGAAGTTTTTGTAAATGATTGGCAGATTTTTAAGGACAAACATCGTACGTACAAATTATTAAGAATAACTGATCAATCGTTAAACAATATGAAACAATAATAAATTTAACGATGGTGATATAAAAACTGCCAAAAAAACCATTATCTTCCGAATTTCAATAATCGAATTCATGGTAATTAACCTAACTGTGTATCACACACCAATTTGTGTGCTGCCCAAAAAATGCTCTCTCTTTATATGTATAATTTTGTCCATCAAACAACCGATCCGCGAATGAGTCCCATTGTGCCAACGGATGCGAAATGCGCGCAATGCCATCACCTTCGTCAGCTTCTTCGAGGGAAAAAATATTTATATACACACATGTGCACACGACAGGATGCCGGCCAACGTCAATTCACCTCCTTGCCCTCTCAACCAACAGCTATGAGGCACTTTCCATCTCGCAGCTTCGCTGCCTTTTTCTCGAGCATCAGCGTCGTCGTCGTCGTCAACGTCAGAAAAGTGATCTTTTTCCATTGCGGATGCTACGAAAACCAAACCGTACCAAGCTCGTTGGACGACAGGACAACTGAAGCGGAGTTGGATTTTTCCGTATTGGCAGAAAAGGAAGGAGCGAGAGAGCGAAGGGGGAGAGTTCCCGGTGCATGCGGCCCGTAGCTAGGAGATGGATATTGGGTCCGGTTTGTCCCACTTGGGGCTCTCCCCACGGGACGAGATGGGATCGACCGAACCGAATATATATGCCCGAGCGCACCGAACCGGACGGTCCTCCATTTCCATTCCCCAAACGCACGTGGTGGCCACCCGCGGCGTGTCCCAGCCGGTGCTCTGTCGCAAGGATAAGAATATAAATGCTCCTGTGCGCTATCTTGCTCCGTTCCCTCCTTTTTTTTCTTTTCCTACGCTTCAATCTTGCGCCCGGCCCCGGCCGAACGCGCGAAACGAAAGTCCACCGACGCGGACCGATGCTACTGCTGCTGCTGCTGCTGCTGTTGTGTGTCCTTTTTAACCGACCCAAAACCTCCACACGCCACCTTCTTCACTTTCTATGGCGCGATTCCTTTCAATCCGCCTTGAAGGAAAAAAGGGGATACAATCCAACTAAGCAACTTCCCTCGCAAACGACGTGCTAGGGTGGATTTTTGCCACGACGACGCCGACGACGAAAACGACGACGACGATGATGACGACGCCGGCTCACATACAATGTACATGCACACGTACGAGCGTGGGGGTTGGGGTTCACGTGCGAGCGTTAAGTGCGAGGAGGGTCAGCGAAAATTCTGCCAACTACAAACGCCTACGGGTCCACTAGCCACGACGACGACGATGATGATGCTGCTGGTGCTGCTGTCCACCTCAGCCATACATTTTCATCTCATCCCAGCACTGACCACCAACTGACATACATGAGCTTCACGTATACAGTGCTTGTTGGTTTTTTGTATCACTTTCCATATTTTCAGATTGTTTTAAATTTGATACTGATTTACTCTAGAATGTAAAAATCAAATTCGCTTGAGTGTTTGCAATTCGAATTACATCATTATCTTGTTTTGACTATCTTCGCTAAATAATAATCATTTTTAGTATAATTTAAGGACCCCATTTTCTTTTTGATTTTATCATAACACGTATTAGACTTATCAATAGATATTTTCTTCAAAATGTTGAATAATTCCAGAAAAATCTAAAATAATTCACAATTATTGCAATTCTGATAGTACGCCCGGCACTGTTTCACCGGTCAGCACAAGATGGTTCACCGTTTGCCAAGTTTCGCGACCCACGCCACGACTCCATTGTGCCGTCCGTGGCTTCTTTCGGGGACCGCTACCGCATTAGCCGCCGTTTTTGCAAGGTTCCACCAGAAGGGTCGAGTTTGCGAATCGTAAGCGAAGCAACGACGCTTTAGATGACCGGAAACAGGCCGGAAAGTGGTGGGCGGTAACGCGTCGGCAGGGTTGGCTGGTGGAAGTCCTGCCGGTGTGCTTGTTTCCATGCGAGCGCGAAAACCCACTGTCCATCGCCGTAGCACATTCGCCGTCCGGTCCGGGCATGGACGTATCCAGCCGAACTCGTATGGAGATTGTTGGAGGATGTCTTTTCGCTGAAATTGACGACCGTCTTCCCCCTTCAGGCCGACCGTCCAGCATCCTTCCCGCGGCAGGCGGGATTAATCGAAATCGGTCCAGCGAAGAAGAAAACGCATCCTGGCGTAGCAAAAAAAAAGAAAAGGGAAGGGATCTTGCCAGTGTGCGCTGGTGGTGAATCCTTTTTCGTTCATTTCAACTTCACCGTCCCGAAGGGGGAAAATGGAAAGAGGGCGCGTTTCACCCTCGCGGTCCCGAACCGCACGGTCCCTTTTTGTTGAACGTCTGTGAGGAAACGGGGTGGGTTTGGAGGCGGGACAGCAAACCCGTTGGCAAGGATTGGACGAGGGCCGGCAAATGATGCTGAGCAGGGAAAGGACACTTGAAGAGAGACTAGCGCGTTCAGCGAATTTTTGCCTTTCGGGCACCGATGGCAATGGGCGAGGGCGACTCCTTATATGCGATCCCTTTTGCCTTTCGATGGAAAAGAAAGGTGGTAAGTCTCTCCCTGCTCCCTGTCACCATTCCACCCATTCTATGCCCGGGGGCTATCGTTGTTCTTCCTTTTTACCAGCGAAGGATATGTGACGCGCGTATATGTGCCTGTTTGTGAGTGTGGATATATGTACGAGGGTGGTGTGGATGGGGTAGAGACGTTGAAAAAGGACGCAATATTTTAGCCACCCTTTTTCTCGACCCAATCTCGCTGACCAGCAGAAGAAACGGCAGTGTGGTGGCGTGCAGTGGGCCGTGCGGATAAGTGGACCGTCAATTTGAAGCAGCCGCACAAGGACACACGTGAACTCATATCCATACGAGATGGAAAATGCCCACACCCACATATACACTGGCACATGGATACAACTCAATTCCCGGAAAGCGTGTTTACGTTGGGTTCCTTTTACGAAGTGTCCTAGTGCTTCCCGTTGCTCGGAGTGTGTGTTCTTTGTTCGGTGATGATTTCTCGGCCAAAGGTAAGCATGGGTTACGCAACGGGTTCGCATCTTGTTTCGCAATGTTGTAATAGCAATTTAAATTCTTCAGATACTCGTACAGTTGACCATTGCTGTCTGCTTCGTCCATTTGTGATGCTATTGTTAACATATAGATTGAACGTTTTTGTTTGATAAATGTGATTTCTTTTAGCAACTGTTTGGAAATTAAGTTTTAAAAAACCTTTTAGGTAATAATGAGGCCAAGATATGCTTATAAATTAATTGAAAATTATTCTTCTTAGAAGTTATAACCCCAACTCTTCATTCATCGATAGCCCCTCCGTTTAGATTTGTTGAAAAGTTACAGTATAATACTTCATCATGATAATACTTCATCATTTTAATACTTGTTTCAATAGACTTGTCAAAATCTGTCCGAGTAATTGGTTGCGTCAAGGAATACTTTATTGCATCCTTCGTCTTCCCCACAGCTTTGTTCTCTTCACGCTGCATACTCCAAATATACTAAAAAAAAAGACTAAATTTTCGATATACATATACTAAGAATCGTTAAATTTAATAATATCTTAACTGATGCTTAACTGAATCCTATTTAACAAGCGTTACATTTGAGAATTTTGACAAAATATCTTCCTGAAGTATAACCTTAATGATTCTGTTTAGCTCTCTCGAATAGAGCTTAACCTATTGAATTTGATACTAGCAGGCTTGAATTACTTGTTCTTCATGAATAAAAAAAGGCTTAAATTACTAAATAGACTAAGCATTAAAAGAAGGCTCATCCATCGAAGATAAAGAAAAGATTTTTGAATAAATGTTTAGTCCAATAAAAAAAAATAAAATACGATTAAACTGTAAAACAAGCAAACTATGGTGCTGGTGTAAAATGAATAAACAAACTACAAATAACAAGGAGATTCTAAACAAGTAGCAAAAATAAGATAAATAACATGACATAAGTACAGTCTCTTAAGAAGATCCACCAAATTCTACCGCACGGTTAGTGCACTATTTGGAGAGTTTTTGCGTGATTTTCTACAACTATTAAGCCACAATTCCATTTTACTCCCGACCCGCCACCTTTCTTCGCCTTAAGCTTCAACTTCTGGAGATTTGCTAAAGAAAAAAAAACTGTAGACATTTGTAGTGTATTTTTTCTGGTCTTTAGTCTACCCTCCACACAAACATACGCAAACTAAAGATCCCTGCCCACAAAAACGGGAGATGTGGTGGCAAACACAACGAAGAAAAAAAATCAATGCGTCCCCGGACAGTTGACAAATCATTCTTCGCTCCGCGTGACTCACTGCCGGAATGGAATCGAAAGTCCCGAAAGGCGAAACCAACGAAAAACGCCTTCAGGGACGGTCGCCAGGTCCTGCATCTTTGCCGTGCCTGGAAGGGTGAACGAGGGAGGCGACAAAACGCACCGAAAATCACGTAACGGTCACACCGCGCTCGGGAAAACAACAGCACAAAGAAACGGTGCCGAGGGATGAAGATGAAAAACTTTCATCTTTTTTTTTTTATTTTGTGCTGGTAAGAAGGAAAGCGAACAGAGCTGGAATCCTTGCTGATAGCCGTACATGCAGGAGTTCTCCGTTGGTCAGATCGTCGTCACACGTGTGCCGGTAAGGATAAGAGGATACTCACGGAACGACTTTTACTTAGGCGAATGGGGAAATCGTTCCTTGCACCATTTGCGTCCCCTTTTTTTAGGAGTACATGCCAGCCAGCATTACGTCAATCAAGCGAACACTGCGGACTGCGGCAGGAAGCGTCCACTAGAGGACGGGGCCAAAACAAAACGAGCGCATAAAAAACCAAAAACAAAATTATTCGCATTCACCCACACAGCCGTATAGCGAACCATCCCGCTCCGGTGGATAAAGGAGATGCACGTCCGGCAAATGACGACGACGGTGGCCACCAACGCCGAGAGGGTTGGAAAAGCCATGACTGAAGATGAAAAATAATCGGAGGAAAAAAACCCTTCCAACTTTCCAGCGAAACAGCGCGACGTCGTTTCGACCGCCGGGCCTATTCCTCGTCCTAGTTCCTCTAACCTCCCTTTACCAATTCCAAACAACGTTCCATCGCAGACAGATCTTGAAAGAAATAGGAAAAAAGGAGAGTACGAAAAAAACAAACCACCCCTGCCACTAAGGTAGGGTGAAACACACGGTCGCGGTATTTTGCTCAATGTGTGTATGTGTGTGTTTTGTATGTGTCCCTCGTCACCGATAAAAATGAAGACAAGAAAAAAATCCTCACACACACATACATACACTTTGACCGCCTCTCGGCCACAAGGAAAATTGACAATGAGAGAAAAAAAGGGATAAGCGCGGACGGATGGCCAATGGTGCTATTTTTCCCTTTGGGGGTTTTTCTTCTATTTTCCCGCCACGGTTCCGGTGTTGTGTGTAGGGTTCGCGAATGTATGTACATGTATTCGCAATCCTTCCCCCAATGGTGCGCCTCAAAACTTCCTTCAGAACGTCCCGTTTCATCCTCGCTAGAGAAGATGGAGTTTTTTTTCCAATTTTTCCACTTTTCTTTCCCCTCCGGACCACCCTGCTAACCCCCTGCTAGCTCCCTGCACAGCACACACAATATATACGCGCAGTGGTGGACGATACCTCCCGTAGGCAGAACGGGAATGTTATTCCACCTTCAATGCTCATGCAAGGGCACACAGACACGCACACACGTGCATGCATGGGTGGGACCGGGTGGGCGAACATTCTATCCTCCCTTCTTTCTTATTCATCGCCACAGCATCCTTCTTGGTCAGCGGCAGCGTCCGTGTTGCGTCGCCGCTCTTTAGGCGACGTCGACCGCTTTCTTTATGTGCCTATCGGTCTGCTCCTTTGCACTGCATCCCTTTCGCGCCACGCCATTCGCAAATCAACTTCATCTTGCGTGATGCGTTTTTTTTTTTTTTCGTTTCAAGGTTTGTCCTTTTTTTCCCCAACTGTTCATCCCGAAACCCCAGCTGCGTAGGAGCAGTGTGTGTTTTGCTCCCAGGCACTGTGTGTACTCGTCTTTGTCCTGTGTCCAGCTTTTCTTTTTTTATCACCCATCCTCCTCCCTCCACCCTCTCACT
>KI423776.1:0-16835 GCA_000473375.1 Anopheles culicifacies | reverse complement strand
GAATGCAACGTGCAAGTTAAAACGTTAATGTGATCCAAAGTTTTCCGATAACGACTTCATCACTTGCAACGGTAAGGTGAGGAACGGTTACCTCATCTGCGGTGGCAAAAGTTTGTGACGAAATGCACTTTCTTGTTGCATCAGTGGTGAATCATCTTATATTTGATAAGACACATTGTAAGAGTGAGAATGAATGGCAAAATATGACGAGACGGATTTAAACAAAATGGAGTGATATATTTGGTTCAGGTAGTAGATGTTTAGAATAATAAGTCAACAATAAATCAGAAGTTAATATCTCTTCAAAAATATGAATAGGGAAATGTTTTAACGACTGATTTTAAAAATGACTAAGATATTTTTTTTAAACAACGACCTTGAGTATATACATGGTAACGGAAATGACAGACCTTTTGAGATTTTATACAACGAACAATCAAAATATCAGTTTAATGTTGAGAATTCAACATAGGAAACAGTAAAAACACGCAATGGTATTCTGAAACTGATGTCTCAGAAATGTCTAAACATCGCTTTGTGTACAAAGTTGTATAATAATTTTAGCTAATACGTCTAGTGATGTGCAAACTGAGTCACAATGAGTGAATGATTTAAATCTTAGCAATGCATTAGTTGGCTGAAATCATTATATTTGGTAATTCCAACCATATTATGATTTAACTCTCTATGCCGGCTAGCCATTGACTCACTCACCAAAGTTTAACTTACTCATGAGTTTAACTCACAATTTAACGTACTATAAGAGCATGTAGCGTTTCAAAGGTTGAAAAGATGTAACACAAATAAAACAAAATGGTTTATTATCCACATACATTCGCTCAAGAATTTAATTCCAACTCATCCAACTTTCAAATTCCAATAGTGCTTTCGACTACGATACTAACGAAGCTAGCGAAAAAGTTTCCCGACTAGCAGCTCTTACAAAATTTCACAAAATTAATTGCACAAATCCTTCACATGCTATTAATTATCTTCAAAGCTCTCCGAAACCATGCACATATTGCTAAAAACTACGAGCTATTTTACTACTGCACCAACACTCCAGAACAACGGTAATTCCGGAAGCAATCTATTTTCATTCCCTTTCATTCCCGGTAGTGACATCCGATCCCGGATCATACAAAATTCAACCAATTCTAAGATTTTTGAAATCTAAACGCAACTGCACACATTACACCATCTGGATGGGGGTGCACCAGTGGTGCAACAAAACAAGCAACGCCACGGATGAAAAAGTGCTCCGTCAGACAAACACCCTGCCTTGAGCGAATTATAAACGATCGCGGTCGTAACAGCGGCACTCATTTGGTTGCTACTGGTTCTCAAGAATACAGTAGTGAGCAGTAAAACACAACATCATGGTTGTTGCACACGTCCTCTACGTAGTCAGGCGGTGGTGAAAGCAATGACGTGAGTAAATAGTCAAACTATCGTCAAACATTTATTTTTACCACCCACATGCACACCGAACGCATACAGCAGACAGAGCATGATTCGAAGATTTCATTCGGAACACATGTGTGTAATGTTTTGAGCGAATGTTGAAATAAATGCCATTTCACGTATATTTCATTTCAGCTTCTGGTTGTCTGCAATTGGCAAGAGATTTTCTATCTCTTTCAGAAATTCTTGAAAAATTGTTTCTGTCTCTGTGAAACTAAATATAATGTAAACAATTATAATACATTTGTGCAATAGATTTAAAAATTCTTATAATAAACGAATATGATGCTATGCATGAGATTGATGGGATTGCATCAAATAAGCGAGATTCGGTAGTGTAAATACCAGAAGAATCAATAATTCCTCCAGAAGTATCTTTGCAGTACAACATAAAAGAGACAAAAAATAATGAACCATCAACGTCTTACAAACTAGAGTCGTGTCATACTTCCACCAATATCGGAGGCTGAGCGGCCCAAAATCCGATTTGTCGATTCCCAGACCGCTTTTCGTTCGAACTTTTCCGATAGTGGTCGGTACGGGGCAATCGAACCGAGTTAGACAAACGCGGTAAGATATATGCTTCGCCGTAAAGCAATGGCCTAAGGCGCATTTTCTTCGACTAGCGCACCTGCACAGAATATGTTCGAGCGTGGTGAAGATAACGAGCAGGGACAAGGATACATCCTTCCCTAATTCCAACGTGAAGGTTTCGTAGCGAGAAGTAACATTGTGCTCCGCCGTTTGATGTCTCGGGAGCTTTTGTGTTATGGTTTTCTTCTGTTCAAACCATTTTGCGTCACGTTGCTTTTCGGTTGCTCGCTTGTGCAAATAACTCCCATCTGCCCCAAAGGAGAAAGGTACTCCTCAAAGCGAATTGTTGTAAAGGGCAATCCAAAAATGCGTCGAAAAAGAAATTCGAATGATTTTGGCCGGTTTTCCCAGAATGTGGAAGCGCCCACCAATGATAGGAAGATTGAAATTTTCAACATCAAACTGGGCAGTAGGTAGATTTTTACGCTCCAACCTTCTCAACCTACCATCCAAAACGCACCTTGGCGTACCTTCGTGAACGATAGGCCATGTTTTCGCGTGCCAGATACCAACAGAAACGGCAGCGTATAGAAAGTAAAGAAAAAGGTTTCTGGATGGTTTGTTTGTTGTTTGTAGGACTATTTTGCTTTGATTTCCCTGCTTCTTTCACAGCACCACAAAAAAGTGGACGGCAAATTCCAGAAGCACAAGCGTCTCAGCACAAGGGCCACACTTCCGGAAATGGAATGGAATACTTGATGGAATTCCTTTTTTCTTTTAGTCGTTTTTTTTATTTTTAAACGCGAAATTTAGAGGTCAGAAATAAGAAAATCTGACTTGAACGGAAGCAGTCTCCACGGCACGAGGTGCGTAAGGAAAATAGCAAAACGGAAATCAAACACGCTTTTCAACTGCATGATTATACACTGGTTTGTGGGGTGGAAAAGGTACCTGCGCCGAGCAACAGGGAAAATTTAATTAGACTAATGAAATAATTAAATAGAGAATGAGAAAATCAACGACTGGGGTGGATTTTTGTGCAACCAGATTCGACCGAAAGTGGGCTATGCAGGGGTGGTAACACTGTTCTTTAAATCTTACGAGCAAAATTAACCGGCTCTTTCGACAAACCAGTCAATGCATGAAACCCTGGTTGGAATATCGCGTTGCAACAAAAATTGTTCCCTCTTTTAGGAGGTGAAAGCAATACGAGTTCTTATGGGATTAATGACGACAATGAGAGTTCTAGCAGTTAAATATTTATATTTTAATTTCACGCACAATTAAAGTTCTCATCTAATATGCGTCTTTAATATCTTTTCCTCATAAACATAAATCATAAAATGGTACGCAGTATGTTTCCACCCAAATTACCGAGAGTACACAGCATTTGACAGCTTTCTCCAACGAAAAGACCATAGAATTGGTACCAAATTTGTCCATCAAACTCGGAAACGTACAATGCAAACAGCAGTACTCTGGAACACAAAAATGTCACAAACACATTCCCTCACACCAAAATCACTTGGCTGTCAGAAGTGGCGCGTTAATTACATGACAAACCTAGCTCGCAGCCGATTCCACTTCCTGGTGTGTTGCTCTGTAATGTTTTCTTTTTTCTGTTCTCGGACTAATCACGCGTCACTTTTACAACGCAATTTGGCGAGGCCCATTTCACGATAAGTAATCGTAGTAAAAATTTAATTGCTTCCAACGAATTCTAACCGCGCAAAAGGTTGCTAACGGGACCACCGGTATTTGAAAGGCCGCCCAGAACCCGTCAATTAACCTTACCACGAAAGTGTCACACGAGCTCTAAACTTTGGAAAACAATTTTCCTCAAAACGGGCGCGAGAAAATTCGCCTGCTGAATAATTCAATTCCTTGCTGTCTGTTGTAAAAATGGCACCACCCAAAAATCGGCAGCGAGCTAGGACTAGGGCTTAGAATAAGTGGACCTAAACCAGCTCCAGCACTGCAACATAAAATAAAGCATGTAACGATATCTTGTTTTTTTTTTTTTCGGGAGAGTAGCGTGGTTGTTATCCAACCGCTGCCATAATCCACCCAAGAAGAGGCAGAAAAAAGGACCAGAAGGTACGTGGCGTGGAGAGTGAAAATGCCGTCTCAAAATATGGCTTTTACTGGTTTAATGATCCAGAGAAGCACCGCACCGTGCCACGAGAAGATGTTTTGCGGTATAACGGTGGTGGATGGATTCGACTCACTGCAACGATGGCGACGGGGAGCAACAACCTCGAACGACACATTCCGGTGTAATCTCTTACCGCTCCTAACGGTTTCGCCTTTCGCGAATGGTGGAGTTTTTAAGATGATGTATTTCTATAAAATTAATATCCTTCTCCGTCCCAAGGTGTTCAAAGCCGCTTTTTAACGAACTGGAGAAAGACACTCTCGGTAGCTTGCCAGGTACACCTTCCATTTCCCACACCCACAAGAAGCAACAGTTTTGGCACTTTGGCAAAAAAAAAAACGAAAAGCATTTCGATGGTTGCACGCCAAGACGCTTGTTTTGTGTGTTGCTGGTTGTCGTAAATAAAACTGCTTTTATGAAAAACGATTTCTGAAAGCCAATAAAAGAAAAACCACCACCATCGGTGCCGTTGGCGTGCCCGTGGAAGGAATGTGTGCATTAAGCTGCAGACACTAACGAGGCCAACCGTTTCGAAAAAGACACACGCTACACAAACTGGCCTATGCCGTCGAGCAGAAACCTAGCACACAGCTCAGGTGCAGTGGTGTTTTCGTTTGCGAGTAAACGTCGCGATGCGCAAGCAAACTCGAACACGAGCGGTCCTGTGTCTATGTCCCATCCGCTACACTGGCCTTCGGGCAACAAACAACCAAGGGGGTAAACGCGGCAGTCCTGGAAGCGGGCGCACAGCAGTGCTGGTTGATAATCATAAACATAAATTTAAATTTAATTATTTACAGAAACATCATTTGCGCGTGGTAAACGGACGGTAGTTCCACTGCTGCTACTGTGGGAAGCTACGAACGCCGTTGGGTAAAAAAAAACCGGCTGGGCACATTTTAAAGACGGCCAGGCCTATCCAAAATCTGTAAGCTTGGTTTTTATTTGAAGACAAAGAAACTGCTGAGCTGGGACCGGCTGTCGGTGGCGTTTACCTGCAGCCATAAACACCAGCCGCGGGTTAATCGTATCGCAAGGATTTCTTTTCTTCAGACTCTTTACATCAGACGGAACCATCCTGGCGGGACGGTGGATGGGGATAGAAGATGTTGGCCCCGAAAGGATTAACCCAATGCTGAATCAGGCACAGAATGAACCGAACGGAGGGTACCATGAACCGAAGGCTTACCACGCACAAACAGTGCTAATTACATTTAATCACGGTCGAGCGATGAAGAGCCATGGACGGGCGAGGTGGCGTAAAAATGCCACAAAAACTTCGGCCATGGATGGAAAACTCTTTTGACCATGGAAAACCCCAGCAGCCAACGAACGCAGTAAAGGCGTGTGTTGGTGCGGAGCGGTGAATTTCAATTAGCAACGAGCGAGCTAGGAGTCTTACAAAAGGGCATCATGGTGCGCTCGCGTTCGTTAATTTTAGATTGCGCCTGCAAGGTATGCAATCGTGCACACAACAGTACAGTACAGCGAGACGGTTTCAACCGAACATTAAAGCGAGCGTGAGGAGGTTTATGTACTCTGTTGTTTGGATTAGTTTTAAATTTATCTAAACGCAATGTGACTTTTTGATGCCTTTCAAAAAAAAATCAGGTAAAAAAAATCAAGAAGAACATATAAAAAAATTATGATATTATAGCCATGGTTGACAATCTTAAAAATGAGTTCTATGTGTTTTATCACACAATAAAGTATTTTTTTATAACATTCACTTTACATCGCAAACAAGAACACTTCACCCTGAAGAGAAAACCTATAGCTGGAAAAGCATATTTTATTGCATCTACCGGCAATATGCCTAAGCCGATGACGAGAGGTGTTAAAATCCGCGCCATTCAATTTTACTACACGAAACCACAATTACCACTGATCCTACCCCGGGTGCTGCCAGCCGAGAAGGGTGCCATTATCATGGTGAATATGTTTACCGGGGAAAACCCAACCCTGCCGCCGGTTGAGCACCGCGGAAACTTGGCGCACCATTGGAGCCACTTTTGCTGTCAATAAAAGTAATTACTTAATCCTCCTAGGAGCTGGATTACATCATTAAACGATTCACGATCGCAAAACGTGATGCTGCTGCCCGCGTAAGTTCCAGGGACAAAACGCACATAGCATCACAAAAATATTCTCAACACTTCCCGCCTCAAATTCCATTTGCTTCGCCTTCCAACCCTGCATGACGAATGGGATGGCAAAAGTGAGCTGCCATATTTTAGCAGGTGCAAGAGCATAAAAAGAAAAGAAAAACGAGTCCCGAGCTACGGAAACTTCCAGCACAGTGAACAGGGGAAGGAGAAGCCCGCGTAAACTGGGTAGAAGTGTAGCAAAAAGTAAATCTCCTCCCAAAAACATCCGGATATGGCTGGGACGGTTTTGCTCCATTTCTTTTCGTGCCACAATACTTCGCGCCTGAAAATCGAATCGCACGGCTGCGAGCGGGAAAAGCGCAACAAGCATTCGCTAGTGGCACTGGGGATTTTTTGTTGTTGCTCGTTTTCTACTTCTCCTTTCCACGTTTTTCCCAATTCCACCGTGGCTTCCCTTCGTAACTTACAGCAATGGCGGCGCATGTTTCATGGTTGGAAATTTATTAAGTACTTACGAAATAATAACACCCTTAAATTTCAATCTACCCAAGTCAGGTTTTTCTACCCATCCCTTGTTCTTACACACACCCGTGTGTCTGTAAGGAAAAAGCAGCTGGGCTCACAGTGCTCACGCCTTAATGTAGGCACCAGGGAGAATTGCTTGCAAGCGAAGAGGAGAAGGAATTACTTATTCGCTTTCGACGGAAATCACTGACAACTTGCCATGATGGCAGCGGTGATAGTCATGATAATGGTTCATGGAAGAAAAGCACAAAATGAGATATAGCTCCCGATTCCAATGAACTTTGAATGATGAACACCCGATACTTTTACCCAGTAAGCACGCGCTGTAAAAAACCAACCGCAGATCGTTTTGTTTCGTAGAGTCGTCTAGCAATCTTGTCACTGGAACTTACCTAAAAGTAGAAAAGAAAACAATGGAAAAACAAATTAACACCAGATTGCAAGAATAATCATTATTTTAAATTGCATTTCAATTTTGGTTCTTAATAGGACAACAACCCAAAATCAGTTCATAATCAAATTTCTTTATCCATGTGTCGGCTGGGAAACAATTCCTACTAACAAGATAAACTGAAGTAATAACAAATGTATGAATGATTAAATTTCATTCGGCGGATTGTGTGCAAGAATTTGCTTATTACAGCACCCCCCCCCCCCCCTTAATGACGAACTTCGCGGAATGTTGTGTGTAACAACAAACAACCGGGTGGCAACAGTGCAATCATGAGTGGAAAATTGAGAAAATAAACAAATGTGAAGAGCTGGTGGAAGTATTCACATTTGTTTTTAATATGCTACCCTGCACTCCTCCACTCGCACATGCCCATCCCAGCACATGGATCGCAGTACCAACGATAACCATTAATATTTTACTTCCAAAAGCAAGCGTGGCTCTTTCAAAGCGCAGTTATCACTTTTCTTTACCACAAGCCGGTCGCGCGCGAATCAAGATGAAGCAAATAGGACACACCGTACCCTAATACGAGACAAAGCCACACGATCTACGCAGACACAAAAAGGAATTTTGTGCGTAAGAGGAAGTTTCCCATTGCTTGCCGAAACTTTTTCTCGGCTTGTTTGTTTGACGCTGCTTACACAGATTGTTGTTCTCGCGCCCCACACAAACACACGGTGGAAAACCTCCCCTCCCGTAGTGGCTGTGCATGACGGTGCCGTTTCGAAGAGACAGGTGGAAAACAAAAGAAAGAAATGAAATCACAAAAAGGCAGCAGGTAACGTGCGTCTTCTATCGAGCTCCTGCCACATGCGGCCTTCTTTCTTCTTTTTTTGCATACCTTCTCTGTATCTCCAGCATCTACACGGGCGTACGCCATTGCACGGTTAGCCGAAGCTAGGAAAATTGTTTTCCCTAATCTTTCAGTAACTTCTGTGTCTTAGGCTACCATCATGTAAAGGGCAGCGAGAAAAAAAAGAAAGAAAATCAACCAAACGTAGCTACTATGCTGCAACCAGAACCAGAACACTCAAAACTTTGCTGCAAGACCAAACAGCAGCAAAGGAAAGGAAATTTAATTTAAAATTGTTTTCCCCTTATTTTGTGTGGTTTGAAATATTAAAATTCTTATGCACCGCTCGGAGCGGTTTTTCAAGTCAGCTAGCGAAAAACGTCGAGCATTGCACGACGGTTGTGCAACAGTTTGTCAAGTGTTGTCACCGTCAAGGGAACGTATTTATGACAGCGCGCTGAGAGAAACGAGTAAAATTGGTCCTGTTGATGATGAAAAATTGTCTGAGAATTATTTAATAATCTACTGCAGACAATCAGCATCAACATTGTTTGCAATGATAAACAATAAAGCAGGTTATACTGATGGAATTGTAAAAATTACTTTAATGAATATTATTTTCATTTCATATGACTCTTTTCTTTATAAATTCAAGCTATGATTAAAATGTGCCTTTTTAAGAGAGTTCTACTGAAATAATATGGAAAATACCCACTCAAATTACCCCTCTAAGTTTTAAAGCATCACTAAAACCTACTAAATATTTTCCACAACAAAGCAAGTCACCGTCTCACTGAAAGCAATCATTAGATTACCAAAAGCTATTAGAGCCAACATGGCACACCAATAATTTCCATCGCAGTGCGGTTATAAGGTGGCGTGATTGCTTCATTTCCGGACACTCAGCAAAAATTACCACAATGTTGCCCTAAATGCTTGTGTGTTTCATTGCGCCCGATCCAAAAACAAAACCAAAAAGGAAAAAAAAACAACTATACAGCAAGGGTTACACTGATTATTCATTATCTTCGAATGACTACAAGATTAAATGCATGATTGCAACACCACCCGGCCCTGGCGGTGGTGATGAAAACGTATTTAATAATATATTAAAGGTAAAGGAATCGATTTAATAGCCATTAGGGTTACAAACAAATCACTAGTCTGGACGATTCTTGAGCAACCTGGCGCCTCCATTATAACGTAGAAATCATGGAATGGGCTTGAAAAAAGCTATTTCCTCACACACCTACATACGGTCACTATGTACATCACTGACATGAAGTAATTGGATAGTGGCTACCTGGAGGATCAAATGTCCTAATGGGCAGAAATTGTCGAACCATTTACTCAACAGTAGTCGGTAATTTACTGGATGTTCACACTTGCAGCTGTGAGTTACACAATTCTTGTACGAAAACGAGCATTTTCCTTGCACCATTCGACACTTCTATATCTGGACGTGATAATCATTAGTAAGACAAGATTTACCAATTATAGCATTGGACATTAGTAAGATAAAGCCAGTGTATGGCTGGATCACAATATGTTCGCAAACTAATCCAACAGACGCCAAACCGTATTTTATCAAACTTCTAATGATCTTTCAATAAATCGCCCTAAAGATATACTCTCGAAATGGTATTCCAGACCTATCATTTTCATTGATTCCTGGCATGGTCTCAGTTTTCAAACAACTTATTCCTGACTTTATACATTTCGCAAGTGACACACGCACTCATAAGTCTTCTAGCCGGTAAAACCACATGCCACATTATGCCCAACACAGACACACGCGTATGATTTTACGGGGTGGAGCCCATCACCGTATTAAATTCAATTAATAGCCCTAGAGCCATACAAACAGCACCAGCTCAGGAGGCTTGCTCGTCGCTTGGTGTGCGATGGACAGCAAAGCTTGGTCGATCAACTAACAAAGGAGACGTTCGACCAACGAAACAAACGGTACACCCACGAAGCGGGAGGCTCTCTTGCGGTGCGAAAGTTTAGCGTGCCGGCAGAAGACAAATTGTTCGGACAGCTGGGAAAATAGACTTGCTAACTGCATCAATCTGTAGGTGGTGGGAAGGGGGTGGTGAGTTTTGTGGTTACTGGCGTGTGCAGGTGGAAATGTGTCAGCGATGCCTCCCCGGTCTCAAATTTATATACTCACGCGTCCACACGCACACACAAACGCAAGCAAATTGTCGCATCACGCGATATCCGGAGTGTGCTGACACAATTCTGAGGTTATACAGTAATTTTAATAGATGTGTGCAAAAGGCTTCACGTTGCCGCCCTTTACACTGCATCGCCCACTGGTCTGTCTGTTTGCTTCATGTGGAGGCGATCATGCCAACCCGCTACGAAAATTGGGTTTGTAAGCTATACTTAGCAGATAGGTGCACAATGCGCGATACAAACATGGTGCCATTCCCATACGGTTACACGGCCGATCGAATGGTTGGTGGAATGGTCTTGATGTCACCCTGCTTTGGCACCAATGCCTCTACGTCGATTATCGTTGCACGCGGTGAAAACATGTGCGTGTACGTCCGCCTTATGCGTCAACCATTCATTGTAGGCCAGCGCGCATCGCTGTATCCAATCAATAAATCAATCATTATTTATTCATCGTCAAACGTACTAATTTACATATTTATAGGCTAAAATTTACGACGCGATGCGCTTCTGTGTGCAGCGCACTGCAACGGTTGCAGCTGGACAGTGCACAGCTATCGATCACCAGGCAAGCTTTACTTGCGATACCTCTCCTATTGTTTCACTGCTGCCAGTTGGTCACCATCATTCCTCATTTTATTCAAGCTCCAAAATAAAATGCACTCCAACATGTAGGCATGAAGTTTTAATTTTTTGGTATTTTATTTTATTGCCGTTTGCATCGTTTCCCATTGCCACAAATATATCACAAGAGAATAAATTATATTGATCCTATGTTCTATTTCCTTTTCTAAAGTAACAGGGATTATAGCGCGAGTAATAAAAACATGAAATAATATGATATACAATAATAAAATTTATAACAAACACGTACAAGCAATTTATGCAATAACAAACATGGTATTAAGGAAAAAACATATTAAAAGTACAGTAAACAAAATACAAAACCAAGCTCGATGAAAATTGTATAATCCACTTGAAAACCAATTCTATTCATGGCCATGCATACAACCAAAACAAAAAAGATGAAAAACAAATCGTTTCTTGATTAGCGTCCATTTTTGTCTACCAAGAGAAACGGGAAAGATTTTTATGAGCGCTGCTGCTACCTCGGTTGATTTTATTTTCATTGATTCTTTTCCATATCCCTTCAAACATACATACACACCGCACTACGTAAACTGTGGATGATTTATGCTTTCCGCTGGCATTTACCAATGACCGGGCGTCTCCATCAAAACGAGACCCAAAGCCAAGAATGGAGGAACGGATTGTGGGTTTCATGATTTCTGCGCTATGCAACACCGAACGCATTGGATTGAGGAAAAAAAAGGAAATATAAAACACAAGAACAGTTTAATCTACATTCCGGGAGTGTTCCAGTACCTTCTTAAAGCTACCATTTAATGTGCTTGGGAAAAGGTTTGAGAAGCTGACCTAAACCTGTAGCTGATGGATTTACGATCGGATTTTCCTTTTTCGTTCCTTCCTTCCATCCTAATGCTTTACATCAAACGCCTGACCTAGAGAGCATTGGACGACCTTTAGCAGAGTCCACCTTTCATCTTCCATTTCAATCTTCTCGACGACGCCTTTTGCCGATTTTGATCAGCAAGCGAGGTTTCTTTTTTATTTAACCTCATCTAAATCTTTATTCTGCCCCCATGTTCCGGTTTTATGGCTTCCCTTGCAAACCAATCGACCCCGTGTGTATATTATTATGGAAGCCGAACGAACACAACCCAACCAACGTTTAGTCTCGAAGGGGAAACGGTCGCGGAAAAGCGAGGAAGGGGATTGCATTATCAATGCGATATCAATTGGTACACTTACTTCCACAAACACACACACACCTCCTCCCACCCGTATACCGCATTTGTACGCGATGGCATTTTTATGACTTTCCTTGGTTTCCGTTCCAAATGTCTAGCGTACTGCCGCCCTGTGCAAACCTGTTGCGTGCTGCTAGCGACAGAAAGACCGCTCCTCGTTGGACTCGGGTGGAGACATCAAGAGCATTTGTTGACTTTTCCGCTGCCGTTTCCCCGATGATTCCCTTCCGAGCACCAAAACCAATAAGGATGAAACACATACCCTTCAACGGTGTGCCTGACTCTACCCACGCTCTTATCAATCCAATCCCGGTAGGAACGAAAGCGTACGCCACTGTTTGAATAGGACGGTCGGATATTGATCTTGCTCGATAGGGGATAGCACACACGCGCGATAGGCGGTCCGTGGTATCGTGGGAAACTTGCACGAAAAGTCGGCCCTACCCTCTTTCGCTTCATAGCAATCGCAATCGATTATGATTCACCAACGTACTAGTTGAGTTGTTTTTTTTTTTTCTCTCTTGTCTGCACTTCGGTTCGAACTCTCCACCGTCAAAACACTGTCTGTTAACGCTAAAACGTACCGAAACACGCCAAATTGATTGTAGAAATTGAAAGGGGAACAAATAGCAACTGTTGAGTTGGCGAACGAACTTCTTCGTTTGGCTGTGTGCTTGTGTGCAAGCGGTCTGAAGTACTAGATTCAAACAAAAACGTCCATTTCACTTAATTTGATACATTGACAGCACCACGCACGCACGAAAAGGAAAGTGAGCATCCATTTCAACCTGTTTGCTTGTTTGTTTGTTTATCTTGTCTCCCGTGGGAACATCAGCACGAGCGTAAAATTCTGATAAAATGAAATCTTTTTCACTGTCTCTCTTTTCTGTCCTCCTCGAAGTAGGGAAAACTTTCCCCCACACAGTTCGGATGTGGGAATGAAAGTTGTCCGAAGCGCTACTTTACCCAGATCAAGTAGTTTGTCGGCGTTGCAATTCGAGGAAAGTGATTTACCATTTTGGCAAGATTCGTTCAACTTTAAGCAGAAGAAAAAACAGCAAACGAAGTGAAAAACTTCGCTTCTTCTCCCTGAAACATTCCTCCCAGAGAGTGTTAAAGTGTTTTGCGTAAACTTTGCAACCATTTCCGAACACGCTTCATCAACAGCTTTAAAGTTATGTTGATGAATTGTTTTTAAAAGACTTATCAAACTTTTCCTCATCCCGTTTTGCTTCCCTCCTGCAATAAGAACGTAGAAAACCCATCAAGCGGTGTGTGGCAAAATGCATAAGATGTGCATCAAATTTGCCTGCAGCATCTGAAAACTTTCAACCCATGGTCGCATGCTCGTTTCACGCGCAATTCGCAGCTATTCGTTTTTGCAACCGAGCAAAAAAAACCTAAATCGTACAATTCACTTCATGCCTTCAAGACAAGCGCGCTTGCTACAATATTTACCCACCAACGAAGGCAGCGACAACCGCACACTTTATAACGCGACGCGCAAAACTAACTTCTTCTACTCGCATCACAAATATGATGTTTGGCTCCCAGAAGCCAACCTTTTCCACAGCAAGCAGAGAACCGAGACTACCCAGGAGCTGAAAGCCGAGCACTGTCAGTTTGCTGCCACCCAACCAAATGCACACAAGTCACATAGCGTACGTAGCACGTACACCTTCACATGCAACTTGAAACACCCGGTACCGGTTGCTCTCGTCAGCGTGTCGAATAACAATCTTGTGTTACTTAAGCACTAACTTGGCTCCTTCAAGGGCTAAGCCATTCGGCTAGCACACGGACGGAGGGCAACAATCTCATCAAACCAAAGGTACGAAGGTACCACCTAGCGTGCATGTGTAAGGAGAACTTTCCCCGTGGCTCGTGTAAGCTAAAGGCAAACCCCGGGGTAAACCCCGGACAATATTTTCAAATCCCACAGGAAGCAACACCGAGCATCAGCTGATGCCGCTTGTTGCGGTTTTATTTCATCTGAGAAAGTGATCCAACGCAATAAGAAAGGAAAGGGCGAAAAAAACCTGAATCTGAGAAATAAAGGGCTTGGGTGGTACGTGATTGAAATATTTCATACTGTACTGTTCCAGTGAAAAGTGCGTCCACACGTTAACCAACCTGCAAAACGGTACACGAGTTGACTTGCTGTAATCATTAGAAGGTAGCTAAATGTGCTACACAGACTTTTCGTTTCGTCAAACGATCTGATTTTTCTGGATTTTTGCTTTGCCTTTGCTGGGAGCTTTACCTGCCAGAATTATTTTACAGTAATTTCACAATACTTCAAAACTG
The DNA here is from genome assembly GCA_000473375.1 of Anopheles culicifacies. Taxonomy (NCBI): domain Eukaryota; kingdom Metazoa; phylum Arthropoda; class Insecta; order Diptera; family Culicidae; genus Anopheles; species Anopheles culicifacies. The sequence goes on along the minus strand of KI423776.1, from coordinate 2,482 downwards.
CTCCAACTTGACGAGGTACTAGGGTAATTGCATACTCATCATTACTGCATTGGACTTTATTTTTTCAAAACCAACCCGTACATACAAAAAAGTCTTTAAACCCTGCTGGAGACAGAACATAATACTCTGCTGTAAACTGTTATCCCTTGCAGCTCGTTAAAATTATCAACTCACGACTCCTTCTTTAATTTCACTTTTTTTTTCTTATCGCAGATGTGTACATACGAATGTGTGTCCAAGTTAATGAGCAAATGCTAGTGGAGAAACTATAGTTACAACCACAGTAATCACGGCATGCATTCCTTTCTGCTATGGTAGCTCCTATATATGGGCTACAATTAATAGCACGGACTGAGGAGGGCGAGCAAACCAGACGTGCCAAATTTCAAGTGTATCCTCTTGCATGTTTCTGCATAGTTAACATCATAACGACTGGTATTTCTAGTATTGCGGTAAGGACCGTGTATTGTGATGACGAGTGCGAGTCAACAATCAACAAAAACACCTTTTGAAAGGCATGATCTACGAATGAAGTTTGAAACAAGATTAATCAACGGATATTTTATCCATTCGATAATCTAATCCAGTAATATTCGGGAAACGGCAAAGTACATGGAGAAAATATGTATTGTAATGTAAATGTTGTAAACTTTGTAAATATTAAGCTTAATCATCGATACACGCGGTGCTGACAATACAACTATGTAACCTTCATACGACTATGTCACCTTCATAATTGAAATTAATTATATATTCACAAAGAAATAAAAAAACATAACACTTCGTAAAACAATTACATATTTATTAAGAATTTAAAATTAAACAAATGTAAAAATAATCAAAATATTGTTTTACAATCGAGCAGCGCATTTTAATGACTCTATTGAGAGTCGCTTCAATCAATCTTACTTTCGTTAAAGCTATTAGCGGTTCGAATCTTTGTGCCGATTGATAACTTCCTTAGCTTCCAGTATTCGAATCGCAAAGATTTTTAAGAGCTCTTTAGAAGAGCTGAAGCAAGAGCTAGAGTAAGGTTTATTGATACGACTCCCAAATAACTGTTAAACCTTTTGGTTGTCAAGAGTTTTTGGCATTCGAATATCGGTGGCGAATATCTTTGAAAGAGTTTAAATATGCAAATCCCAATAAGGATAGAAAAAGAACGTGCTTATTCTTCCTAAAGAGTACTTACGCTTATTCCAAGCGGATAGCACCAGAATGCTTTCCAAAATACTAAAATCACCACACAAAAAAAATAATGCAACGACATTCTTCACGACTGACCCACCCACGATACTGACATAAACAAATCCACACGAACTAAGCATGAAATTGGTTGACGTGGGAAACTGTTCCTCCAATATCCCGCCACCTTGCACATTGCTCTAAAAACCCTACCTCGTATACGCAATTTAAACAGCTTACGTGCAAACCATCACCCAGAGAGTACAGAGCACTCGCTCGGGTGAATAATAACCTACAGCCATCAAATGCCACACGGACGGCACCGAGTCCACCGCATGACGAATGGATAGCCAGACAGATGAGTTTCAAGATGCAGCACACACTCCCGGCGGGCGATAAACAAAAGAGCACGGATGGAATGTTGCACCCAACAATTCCTTACTGTCACACCCGGGTTTGGAGTGAAACTGTTTAGCTTATCCAGCAGATTTTATGTTCATAATGGAACGTAAATGTAACACGCACACCATGACAATGCAACCCTACATTGGATTGTATTTCCTTTGGACCTGCAAAAGTAAGATGCAAGATAATAGGGTTCTTATCTTGTTTATCTGGTCATGGTGACATCCTGTGGATGGTACATTGTTTCAATGTAATAATTATTTAAAAATTTATTGGAAGAGAAATAAGTAACTAACTAGAAATGATTTTCTATTTTCATTACTTTCTTCCTCTATTTTATTTTGAGCGAAACATCTTTACAAATCTTTATACTCCAGGAACCAAAACAAAATTCTACACCCTCTTGTTTGCGTGTGAACAGCCATTAGATGCTGGTGTTAATTATTAATCGAAACACTTCCTATCCTTTTCTGATGCTCTGTATATATCTTTACCAAGAATGGCCATGCAATACAGAAAGATATCAGGTATCAGTTAAGAAGAAAGAGGCACGCTTTGTTTTGAGTTTTTGTCCTGCGTTGGAAAACAAATACACCCACACAGGGAAAAAGTCCGCATTAAATTATTCATCCCTCCCATTCAATATGTATTTCTTTCGTCCGGTTGTGCTGGAGAACTGTTGTGTTCTGCAACGGGAAGAATCTCTCCTAGCATCCAAGATGGGCAAGATTCCCATTAAGGAATCCCTTCCTACCATACACACCTGGGCACACCTTCTAGTACAAAGGTGTACCTCGCGGTCCATGATGGTCATGGGCTAAATAATAAAAGTTTGCATTTATTTTCCCAACCCAACGTGAAAAACAACACCATCGACCAGGACGCTGGTTTC
>KI423775.1:0-18816 GCA_000473375.1 Anopheles culicifacies | reverse complement strand
CCGATCAATATAATAACCGTCTCAGATCATGTTAATACTTTGTAATCTTTTAATTTTCGATCACCAACTAGAAAATCTCTTCCCCCTGGATGAAAGGTGTCCATGAAATTCCCTCCGCAGGTTTTCCGTATCCGTTTTATGACCGTATAAATATTCTAATAAGCTTAAGAATCACCATCAACAGAGTCGCCCGAAACAATGGGGTTCGTCTATGGCTGGCCATCGTAATCATCGCCATCATCGCCATCATCATCCGTGTCGTCATTATTAGGTAGTTTTATCGATATTCTTTGCCTACTAATTCCCAAAACTTTTGGGTTACCGAGTGGAACAGGGGGGGATTTTATTTTCACTCCTTCTTTTTTGTGCTTTAACGGTGCAAGTCGGCTTGTGTTTGTTGGAAAACAACATCAACGCGAAACGCCAGCTCATAAAGTTTTTCTTTCTCTCTCGCTGGGTTGTTGATGCTGCACCACAGCAGCAGCAGCAGCAGCAGCAGCCAGGGAATAGTTTTGTGTTTTATGCCTTAAATTAATTTACGACTATCGACAAACGGGCCGTTTTTTGTGTGGTGAGAGCAAACCATTTTCGGGGTGGCGGAGATCTTTCGAACAAACAAAAGACAACCGTGATTGAAAAGCGAACAGCAGATTGAGGTGGTTTCGGTCGAAGCTGTCGTAAATCGAACCAGCGAGCTCATAAACGTTTGCAGTAGAGTTGTTGTTTCTTTGGGTAAGCCTAGCAAGAATTAAAAGAAAAAAAGGAGAATGATTGTCTTGATCATTTTCTAATCATTCCAAAAGTATCATTCATAGTACACGCGTGAGAATGCGAGTGTTTTTGAGACCCGGCCGGGCCTGATCGTGGTAGGAATAAAGCAATATTTTTACGACGAAAAGACGCGTTGTGTTGTTTCGAGCGTTTTTGTGAGGTGGTGCGTCTCATTTGCGAACAGGAAAGCCCGTTGATGATATGCCAACGCCAGACGGGCATCGTAAAAAATCAATCGACGGCGGGAAAGCCATAAAACCGTTCCGTACGGGTTTTGGCCGCAACGACGGCAGCGATAAAGCGTAACGTTTCGGTTTCTCTATCTCAACCTGTCGATCGACCCCTCGAACGCGAGGAAACACCGGGCCGGGCTGGACACGAACACGAAAAGATCGAATGATAAAATTATGAAATTAATATTACGCCTTTATGGTGTGTCTATTGCGCGAATGGGAAGAATATTAACGACGGGCAGGGTAGATTTCGATTTGGTGCTGAAAGGATTTTTAATGACGTTATTATTATGGCGGAGTATTGCAGTTTGTCGACCGGTAGGCCGAACATGAACGAAACCGAAACCCGCGTGCTTTACAGCAAACACGCCGACGAATCGGATACTTTGCCCGGCGCTAATGGGATAAGCTTTACGTGTATGGTTTTTGCGTGCGTGATCGTCTTCGATCGTGTGTGTGTGTGTGTGGTGTTGCGTGATGAAGTACGTGCTGATGGAGTTTCCTTCTCTACGGTGGACAGACATTCAGCAATAGACGTCAGTCATTAAAAACACCTTCTGGGTGTTGAAGCGCACCATCGACATGAAAGGCTGGATGCGTGCAGTATGTATGAGTGATTGGCTTTGGAAAGATAAAGCCTCATAACAATTGCAGTAATCATAAACAGCACAACTTATTACAAGTGACAGCACATTATGGAGTCGGTGCTTTATATGAAGCATAAATCGTCAGTAATTGACAAATTGATTATTATCTTCTAAACAGCATTGCTAATGAAAAAAAACGAAGAACCATAAAATATACACACACGAGAGAGAGAGAGGGACAAAAGCACGAAATGGAAGGTTTGTAAATTTTAGAACAAATAAACCTTACCACCTTTAAAGATACTTCGATTGAAACGTTGTTTATGTGACATGGGGTGCAGCAGCTTCTTTTTTTTTCTGTTGATTCTGTGAATCGAACTCCAACCAGGAATGTTTGCTTTGAATTAATTAAAATTCGACTAATTGCTTCCAAGAAGCTTTTCGGGGTTGGGTTCAACCGGACCGACATTCTTCGCTGATTGACTTCTTCGAAAACAAAAAAGGTACCGAACGCTGCCCGCCCGCTTTGAACGAAATTGATGGTTTATTTGTAGAAGTGAATAAATACGAGCAAATGCCTAATGCGATCGTAACAAATTGGCATCTTCCGAGGAAGATGAGCAGGAAAAAAAGTATCGAAATAGTTCGAATAGTTTTGGAATTGGAGTTTTGTTTTAGAGAAAATTAGATAAACGATATGACAAAACAATGACTCACAATTGTTTTTATTTCTTCCAAAATAAAGAAAAGATATTCACATTAATGCTTAGGGCTTTAGTCATGAGACCTTTGACCAACAATTGTATAACCAACATATAACGGGAAGTTGCCAAATTGTACTGTACCTTTTAAAAGGTCGCTTGATTGCAGTAAGAGTCAAACACCACACACTGAACAGCGTTGTAAAGATGTATGTTTTATACTTGTCTGTGTTATGCTATTGCACTTGTTCCGGCTTTAAATGACGCACGGTCAGTGGATTAAAGATCACACCGGTTCAAGGATGGGATATCACCCTCATAAATATTGCCTTTTTCCTTCGTGTTTCGATCGATGGGCTTAAAACAAAACGAAAAAACCCGGGAACACAGAGTCGCGTAACATGAGTGTGCGTGTCGCTGACGACGGGTGTTGATTGGACAATTTATTTATTATCGAACCGTTCGAAAATGCAAACGACTGGCAGCTGCTGAACCGAACCGAACCGGGTGACAATAAATGAGGAATCAAAGAGGGGCAATAGAGGAGGAGAACATCCCGGCAGGCATCCCGTGTGGTCTCTCCCGGTACGGTCGTTTATGTTGAAAGAAGTGGATTTTTTTAAAGAAAATATTCACTCTTTATTACACCGCACACAGATTTTGGGACGCTGTGAGCGACCGTCCCGGCCATGTTCCCATGAGAAAAAGGGGCTCCAGTCTTCCCGAGGAAGTCCGGTGGCGGTGATCATCGTATCGTCGTACGTTAATGAGCCACCTCCCGACGACGACGACGACGACGGGGGTTTGGATGCTTGAAGCTTGCCACGAACTGATCTTTTGGGAGAGTGGACTACAAAACACCGATTTTGGGGGTGACATGATCAACAACCGGACAGAAGAAAAATCGCTATAAACCCCCCCCCCCCCCCCTTTCTGTCTGTCTACGGTGGTGTGGTAATTAATAGTGGAATATTCAATTAGACACACCAGGCGACCGACTGGGTTGAGAATGGAGAAAGAAAAGCGTAAAGGATGCGTGCCGATAAAAACGATAGCTTTATTAGACACGGGAGCCGAACAAGGGGAGTGTACACGGAGGGTGGAGTGAGGATTTAAATCGGAATTCAAAAACGCATCACCGATTATCACATCATATCATTACACGACCAACAAAAAAACGAAAAGCATCCCCAAATCGGACGAAAAAGGGTTCGTCGCTTATCGGACAATCGAGGAAGAAGTCACCCATGTAATTGGAGGGTTCGGCGGGCTCGCTTCCCACATTAGATAATAATGAACTCACCATCTTTACGAGGTGCCGAGATGCGTTCAGAAAACGTTTCAACCTTTCAAGGTTTTCCCTTTTGCTTGCGTGCCCCTTCGGTTGACTGTTTTCGGCCATCAAACGGGTGTAAATTACGTTTCCGGGTGCCGATTAGGAGACACCTCACCTTTTTGGGGCCCGTGTGGCCGTGTGCAATAAACTATTGAACGTTATGTACCAAAAGCGTGAGTTTTCGTACGAGATGCACTAGACACACTAGAGTGTGTGCTTAGAAGCTGGCTAGAAATTCATTTCACGGCTTCCGGTGTTGGTTGGTTCATGAGCAGCAGAAGAAAATCATTTAAACCACACCGCGAAAGAAGCAAGAATCCGTGCTGAGTGTGCTTAAATATTCAGCAGCACAACTCCCCGCTTTGGGGCCAAATGCGATGCAATAAAGTATTCGTTTTAATTTGTTTACGTGCCCCCGTGGGTTTGGAAGGGGGGAAGCAGCATCCGCAGCGCTCGGGTAGCGTTTTGGGTGGTACAGTTAATGTTTCTCTCGCTATCTCAATTCTTTTCCCATCCCATCCCATCCCGTCCTTCACCTCGAATGTCACTGCGGCCTGATCTACGCTTTTAATCCAGAAAAAATGTTAAACGAAAAGATGAAAGAAACAATTCAATATATTTATAGCGTAAGGGAAGCACCACCGTGTATCGTCCACTGAGCGCGAACAAAACGAAAAAAAAAGTAAATGAATGAACTGCGCGCGAGCAGTGAAGTCAGAGCGAAGAAAAGACAAAAAAAATACAGGAAAAAAATAAAACAACAAACGAACATATAAAAAGTCGTTTCATTAGTGCTTTTATCGCCTCGCCGGCAGCTACTGGTTATTTCCATATATCGTTTCCCTTGGTGGTGGAGTTTTAAAATCGCAGAACTTCATCTTCCGCTACCCCTGGCACCATTGTGCAGTAATAGCCATTAACAGCAAATACAACAGTCAGTAGGACCGGAGGGATGGAGGAGGAGGAGGAGCAGGTCCAACAAATGAGACAACAAGAGGAGCAAAAAAACATACAAAACTGAAACATAAACCCACTCAAATTACTCAAGATCAAGGTCTTTAAAGGCTTGACTTAAACCTAAAACATACGCACGAGATTCTTCTTGCATGTGAGCTGCACACAACACAACTTAACAAGTAAAAGAACATTCTGACTTTGGACGAAAATCATCAAAAGATGCCGTTTTGGGTCACCCGATTTGGGGCGGCATTGAGGCGTTTGAAGTGTTTTTTATGCTTCACCCCTCTTGGGGTAGTAATCATTGGCGTGACATCATTTAATTTTCATTCGGCTACCCCATACACTGCAATCTAGTTGCCTGATAAGTCTCAGTACCCGTGGATTGGTGGATTGGCTAAAATCTTTAAATGTGCTGCAAATGTCTTGAGTTGATTTTTGTTTTATTCATCCATCCATCCCAACTGGGGGTTGCTACGTTACGATAACGCGTGTGTCGGTGCGCGTACTATCAACTTAAACGTCAATCCAAAGGCGCCGCTGTTGAGAGGATTTGACAGGCGAGTGTTTATCATTTGATAAGGACAAGCTAAAAGCAATCGTTTCGCTCGTTGTGTTGTTGTTGTTAGGAGAAATTGAGCGAATGTGAAGATGGGTTGGCTTAAATAATTTTAATAATTTAAAAATATCATTAAGGGTAACATGGAGCAGCACACTTTGCAAAAATGATTAAAGATTTTTATTTAATGCTGCACTTAATTCTTAATGCCTAATAAGGAAATAAAATAACGAAACCAACAAAATAACTTCAACAAAAAAGAGCTATCAGCCTTATTTTTATGTTACACACTGTGGGCTTTAATTTTAAATTGAAATCCTTTTTATTTCAACCTCATCTTCACCGTTTAAACATTTAAAAGCAATAATGCTACATTCTATTGACCCATTTCACTATAATGAGTTAAAGCACAACGCAAACGTTTTAGACGTAAACATCAACAAAAAAACGCACACCATTATTCCTTTCCGAAGGTCCTTCACCTGGTGGCCCGGTGCGAACGGTTGCGAGCAACCTGGATGATCCTGGCCTCGCTCAATCACCCAATTATCCTTTCGCTCATAACTCCGGCTTGATTATGCTAATCGTATGCCAAACATCGAACGCAAACACACGCTTCACGCCATCGTCTCTCTAATGGCACGACATTCATCGATCCATTCGCTTTGCGCCAAAAGCACGCAACTAATAGCGCAGCTAATGGTTCTTGCAAAACAAAAACCCGAACTCCCTCTTCTCGACAATGGCAAACAGAAAAAAATGTAGAACTGGTTCCCTGCAAGCGGGTGGCGAGACGGGCGAAGAATTGTCACTTGCCCCGTCCTGGCTGGTTGGATTGGCGTTGTAATGGCGTAAAAATTAATCATGTGTCAGATGCCATTAAGGCGAACGTGTTCCGTGCGGCCGTGCGAATTTCCGACCCGTGGTGTGGTCGGGCCGTGTTGGAAAATGGCACCTCGGCCACCGGCAAAGAAAAACCCCCATTCACCACCGGCTGTGGATACTGTGTATACGATAAATAAATAAACTCATTTACGCAGCCGGTTTTAAGAGTTGCGTCTCGTTTCCCGAGTTGGCGGTTAATTTATTCAGCAAAAGACACAAGAGAACGAAGAAAAAAAAAGCCAGCGGTGGAAAAGTCCTGTCCACTGATCTCGGCCTCACTAATTGCAGTTCGGTCGGTACATAAAGGTACTCCACCGAATGGACCACCTCATTGATGGTTAAGATTAGCGTCAGTTTTTCTCTCCCCTCACTGATCGTTGAATGATCGTTTGCACTCAGAACTGGACACACCCTTATCAGCGTCGTTTCCCCGACGGTTGACCCGAATCGCGTCTAATGCCAATCGTCGCCCAATGGAGTGGCGTTCCGTACCATTACCATCGACAAACAGGGCGCAATACATCGACGACCCCGCTCGAACCTCAACTGTACCGTAGAAAGGTGGCTAGAATATCATTAAAATTCAATTAGAACGCTGTGGGAAGGAATGTTACGAGCTTTGACCAATTACACCAACAAATGGACGCGAGCTTTCACGAGCTTTCACAAGATGGTGGACAAACGTGCAAGTAGAGGTTCACGCTAATAAATATTGAAGTTATTCGGTAAACAGCACTTCTCACCAAAAGCTGCAAAGCGGACTTATTACTTCATCACTTCGCTGCATCGGTCTCCAGTGCCGTAAACAGGTTGTTCATCAATCAAAGAATCACCTTCCCTTCCAGAAAAATCCCAAGACACCAACGCCGGAAATGAACCATTTGTTATGAAGCGATGTTTATCACTCTACGCAACTAAAGCGGAGCTCGAGCTAGAGTTCGATACAACTTCCAGATAAGAATGGGAACGGGCTCGCATTGCAATCGCTGATGCAACTATGTGTTTCTTTAATTAATAGCTGCCCCAGTCAGTGAGCAAATAAAATCTATTTATACCGTACTAATTGGAAACGCAAACGCGATGGCAAAATAATGTGCTCATCAATTTACTGGCCTGTTTGCCTAGAGCAAAGCTATTTTCGCTGATAAAACCCAATCCTAGCTCTTAATGTGCCCTAGCCCAAGTTCGACACGGCTTCAATTTGTGTCCGCGGTTTGTAATTGGATCCCACGGTGACCAATTGTTTCGGGGAGTGCCGCCATGTGTCGCCTTATATCGCGGTCGCTTCTTTTGATAATCATTTCGGCCCGGTGCATGTTTACATTCGCGCTCATTTGCTAGATCTCTTTGCAAAGATGAGGCATTTGTTTTTGCTTCTAAAGATGTATGCTCAATTTCTTTGCTCCAACCGAAACTCGGTGGCGGCAATCGTTTTGTTTTCTTGGACATCTTTTGTAATTCGTTTGCTTTTGCTCTATGTGAGGACGTCTTGGCGGGGAGAAGTCGGCACACTGATCGCTTTCAGGCAGCCCGAATCTGGACATGATTTGACCAATGCGGCATTAAGATCTCAGTCGTCCGTCAGTCTTCCTGGGGCCACGAGTGAGCATTATTCCCTTTTCGCTTGTTGGGGTGTGGGACCATTTCCTCATATTCTCATTTCCTTCTCATTATTGTTGCTGCTGGAATAGAGAATCATATTCCGATTTTCCACTTTTTTTTTCGTTCTCTACTTCCGATGTTTACGCTTGTTTTCTATTGTAAGCCGCTTTGCTAGACTGTTTTCTCTATTCTTTTTCCTTCTTTATTTGTAGTAATCGTCGGCAGTGGACAACATCAAACGTTGCCGCCATTTGGTCATAACCGATTATGATTATTATTACTGCCGACAAAACGACAATATCCGTGAGATACTGCTGTTGTTGGTTTGGGCAGTGTTTCTTCCGATTCTTTATGGGAACGTTCACTGCACATTATCTACTGTTGTGCATTATTGCATGTGCAGCCTTACCAAAAAAAAATGTTTAGCTTCCGGATATCCGACTAAAATACGTATGTAACGCATACGCATGTGATGTCTGGAATCACTACAACTCTTAAACATTCTAGGCGCTTACTCATAGATGTTTAAAATAATTATGAAGAATCAGACTATGTTTTAAAATTTGGGAGATTCGAAGTCTTTATACCCTCGAGAGGTCTTGGCCTGTCATCTTCCATGTCGTGTATTTATCAGCAACATTATAGTCAGTCCATGGAGCGGTTCGGTGGCCGAGGAGACTGAGGCGCCGGTGTTCGAACGGACAGGACCGAGGCTCGAATCCCATTCGGGCTGTTCCCCCGTACGCAGGACTGATTATCCTGTTGCGGGTACAATTCAAATCACGAAAGCCAGAAATGGCAGGCCAAGACCTCTCGAGGTTGTAGAGCCAGAGAAGAAGAAGAAGAAGTAGGATAGTCAGTCTTGCGTGTGGGAATCGAGCCCCAGTCCTATCGTTTTAAGACCAACTTCGTTGTCTCTTCAGCAACCAAGTCGCTCCATTCCTTAGTCATAGATTCACAGTATAGACCAGTGGTAAAATTGGTTGGTACGGAAGTTCTTGAGTACTAGGAGGGGGAGCTTTTCTTATCTTAAAACGCTTTAAAAAAATATTTAATATAATCCAACCCACATTTTGTGGTGTTCTGAAGCATTAGAGCATCTCTTCTTCTAAGTTCTTAGGCAGCTTTCGCAAGAGAACCAGATTCGAGTAAAAATTAGAACCATACGGCACTATCGACTTCTGAGGACCGACCTTACCAGACCGACCTTGCTATTGATGAAAATTGGCATTTAACAAGCAATTTAAAGAAGCCTTATTTTACGTCTTTAAGAGTAAGTCTTAATTATGTGATATGGTCATTCAGCTCGGCTAATCACTGACGAATAAAAATAAATTAATAAATAAGATAGAATCTGTTAGCATCCTTCCAGAAGGAAAGGTTTTTTTTCGTGCGTAGCTGTTTTAATTACATTGCGTACCGTACGACACAATAAGTGCATGCCGCAAGATGCAGTAAAATGGAAGTTCCCCTCACAACGGGACACATTATGGAGTTTCGCTTTTGTTTGCATCCTTGCTACGCCCGGTGGGTACGCCATCATAATCCTCGTCCCAGTCGTATGCAGTTTTTATGTTCTTCTTCGCCCCAAACATCTAATCCTTTTCCCACCGCCATATCACACACCACCATCCAAAATGGCGATCTTAGAGGAATGGTGTGTTTGTTTTTTTATTTATCATACCCATCTAACCATACTGCATATGCGATGCAATGCAGCAACACCTGCCCTAAGCACATATGTAATGTAAACAAGAAGCAAACAAAAGAAACAAAGGAAAGAACCGAAAAAAAAAACCATGTTCACTCATTGCACTTAGGAAACCGCATTTGCACCGAAAGCGAAATGGCGGACAAACTGTCGGGTTGCACACGTATCAGGTTTCTTCCCGTGTTGGAATTGCATGGCGCACAACTGATGAAACCCTTCGTCCATGTTTTTTCCTAAGGAGCAATGGAAATTTCTGTGGTGCAGTGTGCAAGTGGGAGGGGGTCCGGGCGGCCACAACCACAACCGTACTACCCCGAAGCTGGTGTTTTAAGCCGGTGCGAAACATGTGTCATGGTGTGGTGTGCTAATAAAGTGTACATCCCCAATCCCACAACAACGACAAAACAAAAAACCCCCAACGCACAAACCCATACATGAGCAATGAGTGCAAGGATTGTAACGCTTCGGCAGGTTTTTCTTCGCCGCTGCATATGTGTGCATTGTGTGCGGGGTTTGCCTTATTAGCTGGTACACTCCAAAGTACGCCATTTTTGAACGCATGGCATGCGGCAACGCGTGTGTAAAGTGTGACAAAACGTGGACGCGAACACGGGCTGTATCAATGTGACCACTACTACAGGCACACAATTATGCGCTGGAAATGGTGTAGCGTAAAGCATCTTCTAATGAGATCATCAGGTGCATATTAGTGGTAATGCGGCCACGCATAACACACGTAATGCCGGTTACGCGTAGAGAATGCAAGTACGTCCGAATGTTGTTCCATAAGAATCTAAAACAAGCGATATTCACAATTCTCAAAAATAGTCTCCTGATTTAATGTTTTGTAGTGTACAGAATATTTTAATGTAGAATGTGTGATAAAATGATGTCAAAAATTATTTAAAATAAAAATAAAATATTTTTATTCATAATATTTAACACTTAATTGAAAATGTAATCCCGAAGATATTAGAATATTGATTAGCTTTAGATATCATTTTAATATTCAAAAATAACATAAATTAATTTCCAAATAATATAATAAAATACTAATGCCGTCGGGAAAAAGGCTCCAAGAAGTGTTTCTACACTTCATACATATTACTCAGGAGCTAGACTAGGCCTGGGGAGCAAATCTTAAGAAAAACAGCAGCTTGTTTATTTATGTTGAGATTAACATTAGATATTTAGTATTCTTTAAACACAAGTGCCTGCATTATGCATCAAGGTACTAAATTCAAATAGACAGTACCGTTTGAACTCTTCTAGTCATCTAAACATTCTTTATTTGCTTCATACTTCCTTCAGGTTAAAAATAAATATAAAACCGATAAATAGAGAAAATTATATCGCCTAAAAACAGCATCTAAAACAAGCGTACGAGGTCGTTAGGACGTTCGCGTGACGATTCACAATCGATGGACATTGAATGGTTATGGCAGAACACGTCCCCGTATTCTACGCACTTTCCTCCTTCTGGCGTGCGACTGTGGCACAGAAAACGTTAATAAAATCACTCTAGAAAGTACCTTTGGAAGAAGCAAAAAAAAAAAAATGCTTCTGGTACCATTAAGCACTGGACTGTACTGGGTAATAGTATTAGGGAGCAACCAAGCAAACCCATCGACTTCGACGTCCCATTGGTGTCCTCGACCGTACTATCTTTACACTCCTATTTTTACCATTAGCGTATTTGTGCCGCTATGGTCACGTAGGTGGCCACACATTCCCATATGCCAATGGTAGGAGAGAAAAACGCCTCCCACAGTCAAACACACGTACACATTGCTCTTTTTATGTCCTTTGCCCATGGAAAGGTGGATGGCCGTAGGGCGGGTGTATGCGTGCTCACGTCGTTTGTGTTCAATTTTATTAATGGATGTAATTTAATGTTATTAATCATCATCATAAGCAGCCCATCATCAAGCAGCAAGCGTATTGTGTCTGTGTATTTTTATCTCTATACTCTTCTTCCACTTCTTCGCTGGGGGGGCTTCCACGTTCCGGCGCCACCACCTCGGGACACATGACGCATACGGCGCACGTTATCTTATCTGACGCCGTATCGCAGGTCTGGGAAAGGGGCTAAATCACTGGCTACTCGCACGCCTGGGACACCTTTTGAAACGATTTCCCACAGGATTGGTGCGTGTGTGCTTCGTGCCGTACGACGTTTCATACTGCGAAATCGTTTAAACAGAGGAAGAGAGTGACCAAGGAGAGAATCATTTTCCCGGACAAAAGACACAAAAAACGGACACAGTTTGTAGGGAAAGCTGTTCGAAAAGTATATCATGTAAGGACATAAGGGAACTAATTACGACAAAAAAAAAATGGAAGAAGAAACTACTGTTAATCGCTTTATGTTGTGCCATTTTGTTTTCACCATCCATCGGCGTATTTGCACAGCTGAACAACAGAACATTCGTCGATTTGAAGTTGTCGTTTATAATAGTCATAATCATCAAAATCATTTGGTGCAAAATTGTTACAAAACATTCGTTTGCTTTTCAGACAAGTGGGAAAATATGGCCCTGGGTGCTAAAAAAACAGCCTGGCAAACACATCACTAATGAATGTTCTTAGTACCGCTATTTTGCCGAGTACGATCGATGGACTGATAGATAAGTTTAATTGTGTTGTGTTGCAATTATGTTTTGCGAATACTTTTTGTATGTTTCTATTTAAAAATTATCCTACAAATTTCATTTCAACCTAATTTCCAACTCTGTTTGTGCATTTAAAATACAAATAAACGCAAAAGAAGGCAAAAACCACCAAACATCAAATTAAATTATATTTTCATTTCTCAATTGTAGATTCCTATGTGTTTGCCTTGTTAGCCTTCAAAGAGAAAGAATCTTATTCGCAAATAAAATTAAGAAAATCCTTCACAAAGCCCTTTTGGTGCTCCTTCTCGTGTGTCAGAATCTCCTCAAGATTTGGAATCTAACCGCAAGAGATTAACCGGAAGGTCAACAGCCACAACTTCCCAACTAGCATCTTATTCTAAAGACACCAGCCAGTTTAATTAACTTCATTCACACTTGGTTCTGTTCTCGGGCCGCAGTTTTATACATCCGGTTACTGTTGCGCCCAGGCGCATGTTAGATGTTTGGATCTTTTATACATTTCTGCTTCCGCTGTCTCCGCAAGGTCACACGATGTACACACTGTTCGACTAATTAATCGGTTAGCATGTAGCGGTCAGGATGTGGCCAGCTACCCATCTTTTTCCCAAAAACAACAATTGCGGTGTGGTTTCGGTCCGTACGTTTCGTTTAACCGACCGAGGGTGCTTCCCATTATGTCGTTTTGGGAGATTTCTCAATGAAACAAACGCTTCAAGTAGCAGGAGGCTGTAAAGACTTTGCTAAACCCATAAAAAAAACCAACATACAAATGATGCCTTTGCCGCTGCAACGGAAGGAGAGCGAAGAGACGAAAAAGAGTCACCGACAAACGAAGCACCTTTCAGCTACAATCGTAAAAACTACACCAATTTCATATAAAATAATTAAATGAAGAAGAAAGAGAGGCTCCACGGGCCAACGGCAGCTCCGGTGAGCCCAGAAAACGGTAGCTAGAGCAAGATTGTGTACACACACTCAGCATGAAGTGTGTTTCCTTTCGGGTGTTCGGGGTGGCCAACGTGATCAGCCCTATTAAAAGGTGTAGGTCGGCCAAACTACCCCAACAGAACGGAAGGAAAGAAGGCAGTAAACAAATAAACTCAACGAGCAAGGCCAACCGTCGTCGTCGTCGTCGTCGTTTGCGTTTGGGCCGGCACGAAACGATCGCCCAAGCGCCACCGGGCCGCACCCCATTGGGCCACTTCGCTCCGTACACGTATCGATCGCAGGTCCGATCGTTTGATTTTTCGCAGAACACGGGTGTAAGGAGGAAGATTGAAAATTGAAACAATTGAACAGCTCATTGGACACCGGTGCCCGTGGGGTGGCGCGACGGGAAAACAAATCATGCGCCATGAAAAAAGGGAAGCTATGTAGGGGGAAAAAAGCGAATGGGCCGCAAACCACGACGTGGTGGACGGTTGCTAACGATACCAAAACCAAAAGAAAAAAGCAACGGATCGAACCGATCGTTTCGCTAAAACGGTTCGCACAAAGACGGAAGGAAAAGGGCTTTCGATGCCTAAAAGGATTTCGCTAAAAGACGTGAGAAAACCTTGCAGAATTGTTTCCAATCCAAGGATGGAAAACGGTGAAAGAAGATGCAAGAAAGAGAGCGTGCTGTTACAGTTTGGGTGAGTGTGAGGGCGAGAAGCGGGTGGCAGGGGAGAAGGTGGTTTGGGGTATGGCGCCGGCTGTAAAGCGGCACCAGCGCCAGGGTCGCCAGGTGCCAGGGTGGCTTGTATTAACATATGTTTAGATACCAATTATTTTGGATTTTATTTCGACCCCACGAACGTACGATCGTGAGAGGTGTGCGAGACCCTGCGTGGTGTGCGGAAGGGAACGGGATCGGTTACAATACGGGAGCCGTGGTACGCGGGTTTAAAGGTTCTTTTCCATTCTCTCTCCCTCTCTCTTGTTAAAGAGAATTGCCATCCCGCGATCCGCAAACGAACGATCGGGCAAGCGGCGAAGCAAAAGAGAAAAAAGCAAAACGAAAGACTTGTGCGCGCCAGCAAGCGACGAACCTCGGCTATTGCCTAGAGGAGCCACGGTACGATCCTAGCGCCATCTAATGGTGTATGGGGATTCTTTCTTTTCACTCCCTTCACCGTTTTCTTACCACCTCCTCCTCCTCCTCCCTGCCGTTATGATTCATAACCCACGAAAACACACAAAAGGAAGCTGGTTGGGGTAGCGGTGGATTCCATTTATCATCTTTGCTCCGAGCCACTCCGGGGCCCGGTTTCATTCGTACCGGGCAACTGGGCGGCATTGCGCCACGGGATGCGGATCTCTCATGTTTGCTAAACGTTACACAAACTTAAACTCCCGGGAAATTAATCATGATGTGATCATTAAACCGATCGCCTTCCGCTTCTTTTTCTAACCGCGTTCGCGTTTGCCCGTGATTGATCGCCGATCGTACGCGATGAAGATGCTGGCGCTGTGCGATCGGCATTGAGTTGCTTCTGCTCTCTGGTGGAAGGGAGAAGGGCGGTTTTGAAGCAGATTTCACGGAAGTTTGGCGGAATCGTAACAGTTGTCACCGTGTGACCACAAATTAGTGCAAATGCCGATCGTTATCTTCGTTCTCACGCATCAGTTGGTTTTATTTTAATGTTAGAAACCTCTTTTAATATATTTTAATATCGTACTATTATTCTAAAATATGACACGTGTGTGTTGAACAACTAAGCGCAATAAAACAAACCATTTTTTTGTTTACCATCGCCACCCATTTAATTGGGAGTAATACAAGCGCATTAACGCAATCAGACAAAAGCCTTCCGCCGAAGGTCGGCTCATTTAACAAACGGTTACGCTGGTTAACTTTTAACGCGACACAGGCTTTAGGTTTTACACACACACACAGAAAAAAACCTCCCAAATTAGCTCACCATAGCCCCGTTTGCTACGAAACCGATCACCTCTAGAGGGCTGTTTGTTTTTATCGCGCAGCCACGATCGACGGGCCGCGCGGTCACCTGTCCCGCTGCTGGTCAGGTTTCATCGTTTGTCGCTATTGATTAATAGACGAAGATTAAGATTAAGAGAAGGTGAGCCAAAGCAGACAGCACAGCGCTTGTAACGTTGATACCTTTGATCGTTCGGGATCGGCCGTCGAGGTACCGAACGGAAGCGACATTTTATCCGAAATGGTCACCCATCGGGACATTGAAGGGTGTGGCGTGTGTGCGGTTTGTCCGTTGGAGTTGGAGTTCGGTAAATCGGTCCCCGCTCCCGGGGTGGCAATTAATGGTAATTTATGTTGTTTATCACCGTTTTGTTTGCTATTGCGGCAGCTCATTAGGCCTTCGGCTTCGTGGCAATATTTAGATGCGTTTGGTAATGTTGAAGACATCTCTTTTTAATGTCACAATGAGTGCGTACTGTTTGCTTATGAAGTAACGTAGAAATAAATATGTCGGATAAATTATGGCTCTGAAAGATGACTGATCGTGCAGATGAAGATATGTGAAGAACACGTCAGACCATTTCTACTACATCATTAATAACGGATTAATCGCTTCAAATAGAACCGAGCCAAAATTAATTGATTGAAGTAGCGATGGCTTATACAGTGAGGATTAAGAAGAGCTTACAAGAAGTTTACAAAACGTATTATCGAATTATAATGTTAAGAAAGTGATAAGATCCGATTATTTTAGATAATAGTGTCTACATTAGCTTGCTTTCTGGCTTGCCCACCCAAACTCTCGGTGCAATATTTGTTTTCCCGGTGGAAATTAAAGGATACATGAAAGTGGCGTATCCCCCACAAAGGAGACACACGAAACATGATACACTGTTACCGTGCACTCTGGACCGTTGGCAAGGATTACGACGAGTGGCCGAAGCAGTGGGGAAACGGTTCCTAATAAAAACACGAAACACCGGAGTCGATCCAATGAACGAATTTCGGGCAACTATAAACGATTTTTTTTGTTTCGTCTTCTCCCTTTCCCCCGAATGGGAAAAAACCTGTATTTCGATGACGTTACGGAGGTTGCTTCCCGAGACACTTGCAGCTGGGGGGGAGTGGGTGTGCGTGTGCAAAAAAAAAGAAAAACGTAAAGAAAACACCCAAACCGGCGTCATCGAGTTGGCGTCGTGTTTCGATCGAGCGTCGTTGCGTCGGATCGAAGACTTTGATCTCGTGTGCAAGCGCCGCTCTTTAGCAACGCAAAAAAAAAAAAACGAAGGAAAAGACCTCCGAGCGGGCGACAACCCAAAACCGATATCCGGTCGTTCCGTGGTGCTTGGTGGCCGAGATCGAAACAGTAAAAACAGAACTCTTCCTTCTCTTCCCAAAAACAAAAAAAGGACATTCGAGGAACTCTGCTTCTCTGTAGCTCCAAACGCAGATCGTGCATTGCGTATGGGGAATGCATTGTGGGGGGGATGAAGTCGATAAAATGCCATCTCTTTCTTGCTTTTCCTCTTCCTTTAATCCACAATTCGATCCATGCGGGCCGGTTAGCATACATCGCTCTTAAATACTGCAAGTGCATCCTTAAGCGACAAGGAAGGCAGATTCGGGCAGATGACCCGGGGAACGGTTTAAATATAAACACAAATCTGGCGTCGCGGTAAGCGCCCTTTGCTGTTTCTCCCATCTCGGGCTGTTCGGGGGACGATGTTGGGGCATCATGAAAGCGGACCGCTCACAAACGAAACATGCGCTTTACGATGTTCATGTACGCGCCGCCATTCATTCGGCGCTCGGCGCTTTTTTTTGTCTTCTTCTTCTCACCAAACGCACTACACGAATCAAACCGTTTGCGTGACGCACACCGCACGGAAGTGTGCTTTGATCGTGTGCGACTCCACCACTACCGAGGCGGACGGAGGGTGCATCGTATTAAGATCGGAATGAGTTGATTTTATTCTCACGCGGAGTGATAAAACACAGAGCTAGCGAGGCACTATTTGATTAGATAAATTAATTAGCAAAACTTAGAACAAATAAAAAGAAAAATAATTGCATTTTTATGTATTAAATCTATAAACTTGAAGATTTCTCAGAAGAAACTCACTTCTCCGGTGTCCGAACAGACTTCCCAGTGGTTCCATGTTTGCTTAAATAAATCATTACCACCTCACACGCATTCGCAACACGGCACAGTGCAGCGTCGGCAGCGTGCAATGTACCACCCGTTGGGTCACTGCAACCGCCAGCATCATCGCCAGTGCAGTGTGCCGTTTTATGTGAATTCGTGTGTTTTTATTTTCCTTTTCCCCTGCACCACGTCGTGTTTTTATGTGCAACCGTGTCGTGGCGGCATTTTTGCTTTTATGTAAAGCTCGGCGGCGACCATCACCAGACTCCAATAATTCTCCCCCCCCTCAGGGAACCCCCCGCCCATAATGCTCACCCCTCGAAGCAGCAAAGTAATATTGATATTCATTTTTATTGATTGCCGGTAATCATTGCCATCACCGTGGCGCGGCAGTATGGAAACGGATTTTTCACTTCACCCAAGGGGGAGGCGTGCAGTGCTTGGTGGGTGGGCTTAAGTTCCTTCTCCCGATCCCGCACCCTTACAGCACGAACCCCGATCGGTTTATTATCATTAATTATCTTCATAAAGCTTGCGCCCGTACCACCTATGAGACTGTGGACGAACTGCCTTGGAACAGGCATGAGAGTTCCAAGAGATGTTGGAATTTATTGAGGAAATAAAAAGAGAATAAATTTTTTAATCTATTCTAAGCGAAATTTGTTTTTTTCTTTTTTACTTTTGTAGAGGAAAACTCCCACAGTTCTTAAGCTTTGTGACGTATTGAAGTCAATATTTACCTCAATCTATATGATTTGCGTCGTACAGTAGTCCGATGCGCAAGTGCATCGGGTAGTTTTGTTTGGCATCCATCGTGTGCATCATTTTGCACGGATGTACAAAAGCATTTCATCGGTAATGTGTGTTGTGATAGGATAGGACGGAAGAAATCAAAATAAAGTGTTACATACCCAAACGGTGGAGGCATCGCCAACCTTGAAGATAAGAAAGTAAACGGGTATTAATGACACTGGTAAATGGAAATGCACACCCGAATGTAGAAAAACGTACGATTCGGGGTTTTTTTTTGGGGATTAATGTTTTGTGTTTTGCTTTACAATACTACGCAACGGGCTACTACTAAACAGAGCAGGAACCTTAACCACCGGACGGTTGGGAACCGTTTAACCCCTCCATATACACTCATACACCTAAAAAAACTCCTAACCGTTTGTTGGCACAGTGGTTGAGTGGACATTTCAACTAGCAAATTAGCAAATCACCACACCGGGACCACCTCCAATGGTGAAAAGGTGGCAATAAAAAATGGCGATCACCCTCACGCCAACCATGGAAATTGCGAAAGAAGAACAAATTCCTGCGCAGGACAGGATTATTAAACACAACACGATGATCGCGACGCGATCGAGCATGGGACAGATTTTCATGCTTCCCTCTTCCTGCGAGTTTTTTGTTGTTATTGGAAGCATTAGACACGCCGTGTCGCTTTGTATGTTTTATTCCTCCTTTTCCTTCTCCACAAAACGTACGCGCTCATGTTTTTCGCTTCATTCCCCGTCCACAACACAATCGAGCATAAATCAATAAATGGCGCCATTATTATTGATACCTTTCGACTCCCTTCCGCTTGGGTTTCCCTTTTTGCCCGCGCTCTTGGCTCATTATTTTTTTCGCCGTCGTCCTCTACGCTTCCCGCACGTGAATTTGTGAACCGAAGCGCATGGAATGAAACATATTGCTTGCACGCCAAATCCGACAGACGGAATTCAATTTATGCGTTCGATTCGGCGGCTCTTTTTGGCTTTGTTTGT
>KI423774.1:0-16868 GCA_000473375.1 Anopheles culicifacies | reverse complement strand
GGGTGCCTTAATGTTGCCCCATTTTAGCATACGGCTCTATGGCGCAACCATAACATTTCACGCACCGCTATCTACTCTTTGTGTTTGCTGCCACACTGTTTGCTGTGGGTATAGCATGTTAGCGACAAGCAAATGTGTTGTTTGCTTCACATCCGTGTGTTACCACCGTGTGTTTGTGTTTTTGTTTTACGTTTCCGTTCTTACGCTAATTAATCTTGATTGATTGCTTTCCAATAAGATAAGTGTTATTACACATCTGTACATTAACAACGAACAGCAAACAACGAAGCATTCTTTAATGTTCGTACTCTCGGTATATGAATCAGTATTACTATTTTACCGTCACTGCTCATGCATGCGTGCTGCCTTCATTGTTGGTCAATCTTGCTAATATGACCAACAACGCAACTGTTACACAAACAATCAAAAATTCACCGTGCACTGCTCATTACATGGGTGTGTGTGTTAATTTTTCTATTTCAAAATACACTATCAGTAGTAACTAAAGCGTTGAATATATTTGTTTGTAAAATAAATCTTTTTTTCGTTTCCTGTTTTTTTTTTTTGTATTTTAATTTTTTTTTGTTTAGGCTTCCTGTGATTGTTTTGTGGTTTAAAAACAAAAACAAATTATTAATCAAACCGTGGGACGGGGCATATCTGCTCATTGTGCTCGATGCGACTATGGATAACTATGGCACATTTATTTTGAACGCAATTTGCAACTGAAATTGTTACGAACTGAAATCATGAATGGTATTGCGCCGTTAGTTGTGTTTTGCCTCACTGAACACTAAACCTGCATTGTGTTATGTAAACAGCATCGTGAAAAATTTCATTACTTTGTTTTACAATTGAATAAAAGAGCAATTTTAATGTTGCATCTCTTTCCTTTCGGTGAAAATTTTCTACTACAATAGATCTTATAATTGAATTTTAATAAAAAAAAACTAAATAAACTTAATACATGATGTTACTTGCAGGAACGGAAACTTTGTTTTTGTGTTTTTTAGTCATTTTTATATAATCCTCACGCACAAGCTTTCCCCAAGAACAATAGACAAATTGTACCTGCAAGCAAATGAGGGTGTGTGTGTGTTTTTTTTTTCGTTCTCTGACTTAAGCGGTTGATAAATATGACTTAGAAAATAAATTATGTTAATGTGAAATTAAATCATTTGCATGAACAGTCCCTTCAGTTGTGTACACA
This sequence comes from Anopheles culicifacies, assembly GCA_000473375.1. Taxonomy (NCBI): domain Eukaryota; kingdom Metazoa; phylum Arthropoda; class Insecta; order Diptera; family Culicidae; genus Anopheles; species Anopheles culicifacies. The sequence continues at coordinate 15,658 of KI423774.1, read as the reverse complement.
TTTTTTTTCTCCATTATTTCTCGCCCTAACACCATGAACAAGAAAGAAAAACGAATGGAAAACTGATTGCCAAACCTTAATGAGATCATTAAATCGAAACTAATGACCGATCTGTTACGATTGATTACGAGCCCTAATAGAGGTAGACCTATCAAATAGCTGGCGTTCTACCGGGGCAAGGTGTGAACTCATGATTCTAACATTTTGCAACGCGCCAAAATGAGCATTTTATTGACACCGTTGTCGAATAAACAATGAAATAATAGAGTTTGCTTGCAATGCTTTACGATAGCTGTAACGTACTTTTCTTCATCGACATCGGGGAGCGTATGTATAACAGCGGATAAAATCACGATCAAATCGGGGTGGTACGGAAGATTATTTCTAATCGAAAATAAAAACAAAACCACTAAACACATAAACGATTGGCAGATCCAAAGTTTAAACGTTTAGACTACACAACCCTCTAAACCCTAGTGCAAAACACGACATGTAAAGGAGCAGTAAGTAGGACAGCAAAAACAAAATCAGCAATGATGCAGCGGAGAGTACCAGCAGCACCATTCGCTTCAATAGTAATTATTTTCGCTTCTTTTTCGATTTTTTCTTCCCATTGCCACCGTTTCCGCCACCGGCGGCGGCGATACCGCTCGCCGCTGTCTTGCCGGTGATGGAGGATGCTAGTAGGCTAGTGCTGAGACCGCTGTTCGCTGTCGAACACTTTGCCGCTCCAACGGAGGATTCATCCTGGGTGGTGTGTTTTACGTGTACGCTTCCTGTTAATTCTGTCACCTCCACCGTTGGTTCGCTTTCCGTTGGCAGTGATGTGAGCAGTGCGGATGGTTCACTACCACCCGTCAACGGTGGTCCCTCGCCGTATGTAAGCGAATCCTTTGTTGCCGGCGCGGATAGGGAGGAGGACGAAGTTTTGTTGCTCGATATCAGCGGTTGCAACTCTTCATCGTCTTCCTCACCATTGTCCTCCTCTTCGTCGCCATCGTCATCCTTCGTATCGAGGGTTGCCGCCATGTTGATGGTCGTACTGGGCGTATTATTCTGACAGGTAATTGTGCGTTTGCGTCGTCGCCGTTTGCCGCTCGGTTCCGATGTCTTATGTACAGCGTCAGTATCTTTCACCTCCAGCAGTGCATCATCAGTACCAACAGCTTCCTCTTCCTGATCATTGTTGGTTGAGTTGGTTGTCACGTCTTCATCATCTTCAGAAGCCGAAGAGAGTAGACTAACGATAGTAGTCGTCGTATCGGTGGTAGTTGGATTATACGAGGTGCTCATGTTTCCCATCTCACCGCTGGTCGATTGAATATCCATATCAAGTTCAAGGCTCTTGTAATCCGAATCCTGACCTTCGAGCGAATGTTGCTTCGGCACACCCTGACTCGAACTACCGTCTCCGGATGGTTCGACCTCTCCACAGCGGTCGGCGACTTCCGCATCCGTGGATGGTGAAGCTTCCCGCAGGCTGGAACACATGGCCAGCATTATATTACCACCGGCAAAAACGCTCTCCATATCGACCACCATCTGCTTCTGTTGCGTCACACCTAATGCCTTTTCGTCCCCAAGCAAATCTCCACCTACCGTCGCTTCCTCCATCAAGGGACTTTCGAAGCTGATCAGCGTTTTCTCATCATGTGCCGCACCGGCAGAACCATCGCGTGGCTCCGAATAACCGGAACAATCGTGCGTTTGTTCAACAAACTCCAACACCTCGTACTTGCTATCACTGGCCATGGGATCATAATACGTGTCCAATACTAATTGTACGTCCCTGAGCGTTGCCTCACTTGCCTCGCCACTATTGATCTCTTCGTTTGCCTTTACGCTTTTAGCAGCATCACCAATCGCATCGGTGGACCGGTTATTGCTGCTCGCCGTAGCAACTGCTTTAACGATATCCGATTCGGTTGATTGTAGCGGCGGTGCATCATGCACAACGTCATCACCAAATAGCTCTAAATCGTCAATTTTCAGTGCCTCTAGCGGTGGAAGTAGTTGATCGGTATCCAACACCGGCGGAGCAACGGTTCGCTTCGTTTCGATCGACGATTCCTTTTCCTTTCGATTATCCTTCGAATGGACTTTCTGACTGTTTGCAGTGCGTTTGTTACTTCGCTTTTCGCTACCAACGTTAGCGATACTTGTATTCTTTTTTTCTTGTGCACCATTACCACGCACGTTACCGAAATCCTTCCTCTCGTTACGTTCGCTACTTGCCGAGCCCGTACTTGGGGCATCAAACTGTAATGGTACTTTTTTTTCCTTACTCTTCTTCGAACCCGCGCTAGTAACCGATTGACTTTCTGCGCGTAATACAGTTTTCATCTCCTTCTTCGTCATTTTTGAAACCTTCTCTAATGGATCGTTTTCCGCCACGGGCAATTCAATGGTTTCGAACTCCTCATACACTTTCGAAGGGTCAGACACGTTGTGCTTTGACGTTAAATCCTTTTCCAATTCCGAGCCCTTGCTATCCTCACCCGTGTCTTTCGAAAGTTTGCCAGTTTTGCTGGTTTCTTGCGTATCCTTCTTGTTGGACAATTTGCGCGCGGGCACTTGTTCCACCGTTAATTCTCCCTGCACATCCGAGCGTGGGGTCACTTCCGAACCGGTGAGATGCTTTGCGTGTTGTTTGTTTGCACCACTGCTCGTGAAGTACGGCATATTCTTTTCCTCAATGACCGGAACGATCAGATCTCGTCCAATCAAAGATGCCGGTTGACTGAGTGGTCGTTCTTCACAACCACCGGCCATCAGTCTGCCTTTGCCGGCAGTTTCAACGCCACCACCTCCAGCAGTGCGATCGAGGGATGAGCCACGGTAACGCCCGGAACGCATTTCAACCATGTCTAGTTCCTGTGCGGGTAAGTTACCAGCCGACACGCTATCGTGATGCACAGTTACGACGGGACGGAACAGTGCTTCGTCGCAATTTTCGTGCAGATACGATTCGACGCACTCCTGCATAAATTCGTCAGAATCGATACTCTCCGGTCCGGCCGAGCCACCACCAACAGTGCTGATCGTCGTAACCGTGCCTAGCGGATTTACTACTTTGGCGATTGTGATGCCACCGCCGGGATATACATTTCGCCCACTAGCACCCGAATCTGGCCTGGAAGGGTCAGGATAGTAACTATGCTGGTGTTGGTGCGACACATTCGTTTGAACAATACCAACATTTTTCTTAACTAATCCACTAGCTTTGTTGCTACTGTCACCGCTGCTAGCAAGCATTGGCGGCTGCTTACATTCAAAGTAACATCCAGACGGTTCGCCATCGTTGCTGCCACTACCACCAGATACCTTACATCCACCACTACCGCCACACTGGTGCTGTTGCTGGTGGCACTGCTGCTGGTGTATTTGCTGATGCTGCTGATCACAGATCGAACTCAGCGAGTGCGTGGATGAGTATATCGATGTGGACGAGCAGGACGACACGGACGATAGACCGGTGGCGGAGGTAAGCGCATGCTGGTTCGCGACCGAAGACGGATGATGCTGCTGTGACGGTTGTCCCACGTTGCCACCCATACCGCTGCCACCGCACGACGCGCCAGATCCCGCATGGTTGCCTATAACAGTGGTGAATAGTCCGGGAAAGGTAGTGGTGGTGGTGATTGGGAATAGACACACGTGTTCGAGTTAAATCGCCAAACCAGGTAAGAGGGAGAGATAGAGAAATACATATGGCGTTCGTTGCGAGACGTAAAGGCGCGCCGGGTCGCGAAGGTTGTTGTCCGGCGTCGACAATCGTTGACCAATGTGCAATCGACATCCGGGGGCGTTCATCATTTCGATGATGGAAGCAGACCCAACGCACGCAACCACGAACCACCATAACCGGCAGAAGTACGACGGTGCATATTACCAACCAGGATACACAGAAGAGAGAGAGAGAGAGAGAGAGAGAGAAAGAGATAGAAGGTAAGAAAAAGAAAGAAGCCAGAGGCACGTGTTTTAGAACCATTATTCATTATCATTTGCACTGTAATATTGTTTGGTTTTGATTTGCTTTTCGTATTGAGTTAGCTAATTCAATTTAACACTTCCAACACAACCATGAGCGTATGAACAGAATAGTGTAAATGGTTAATTCGATTTTATACAACTAACTTAAAAGTGTGTATGTGTATTTACTACAGCGTTGCGAGATTACTTAAGAAAAAATCGTTTTTTGCATTTCTCTTTTTGCTAAATGTTCACTAAATTGAAAATTTATCGTTTTCGGAACTATAGCAATGTTTTCTACAGTTTACTTTAATTCATCAACAAATAACTAAACATACAAGCACGTACGATTTTTTTTTCTAATAAGCTCAGTGCTTTTGGGAAAGTGAAACGGAATTAATTGTAATTATTTGGGATTTAAAAAAAACAGGATGAGAAAACCTAAGACAAAACATTCATAACGTACGTACGCAGTTGTAAGCCACAATCAAACATTGTTTGATAAACGTTACAATAATAATAATAAAAAAAAACAAACGATCAAATAGCGGATATTGAACAGAAAACATGCAATCTCGAACGAATGCTAGGAGAATAAAGTAAAACCAAACGCAAAATCAAACATCTAGGTTGCATTTAAATGTAACACAGCTCACTAACGATAAATTGAATTGCAAATTTAACAAAAAAAAAAACAAAACAAAAACCAAAATTAGAGCAAGTAATGCAACTCTGCTATAAACTGAACGGTGTCAATGATCAAAAGAAAAAAGATGGCAAATATAGCTGTGTTTGTTTTGTTTCGCTTGGTAAATATATCGCAAATGGCACACTTCATGGTTATGTGAACAGAAAGCTGTATTAGTTAAACTAATTTTTGTTAACAAAACAGGCCAGCGCGCGCGTGTCCCTTTTTGATGTTTACGATAGCTTTGGTTACTTTTCTTCGTGTTTTAATATACTTAAGAGTAACTCTTGCAAATTTCCATTAAGGGAATAATTGTACAATAAGCATCAGTTTTACTACATGTTTAATAACTAGCGAACGTATCACAAACAGTATACGCATACTACTGTACCTCAATACCGATAGATAATTACAATCACCGAAGTGAAGTTGAAACCGGTGGTAAATTATACATAGAAAATCGAATCGCAATCTATTTATTGCATTTGAATATAGCTTCCTACCGACATCAAACAAATTGTCACTGACATTTCGACTTCAATGTTGCTATCCACGAGCAATAGTAGATCGTTACATTACTTAAAAAGCACTTATTGAAATATAATCACAAATGCACTTGCTGATTATTACATAGATTACAAACGAATTAATGAATTTGTAAAAGCTTTATGGCGCATTAAGTTGACGTACAACTTCATTGTAGAATTTTTAGATTATACAATATACATTGAATATTGAAAGGATGAACAACACTGCAGATGGTTCTTATTAACACTCGCACACCCAAATTGCCTTTGACTTTCCTCTTTCTTTTTCTTCCATAATACTCTTCTCAGCATTTCTACGCTCTCTTCATACCGCTCTGGCTAAAGGGTTAGGGAACGGACAGCACCAGAACAGTTTCGTTAAACCATTCCAAAACACAACGTTGCATGGGAGGGTTGGGACAGTAAAAAAAAAAAGAAACATAAGCGTATAAAACAAATGCGTATACGCTGCTACATTTCGCTCCAGCCAAACATCTGATGGAACAACGTCGTTCTAACGCCCGCAAATAGAATCTTCATAAACTTTCCTCACGCACAAACGATTGTATTGTGCTGCATAATTCATCGTTTATTTTGATAAGCCCCTAACAGATAACGTTTTGGGACTTAATTTAAATTAGTTAAAACGCTTAAAACATTCCAATGCAAGACCACTTTTCAAATGTTTTTTTTTCCAGCACGTGTAATTGTAACATAAGTGTTGATAATATCGGTGCATTTAAACAGTAGATAATGATGCAAGCTAGTGCAATTGTATAAGTATGATTTATTTAATATGTCATGAAAAAAACATAGCAAGCAATGGTGAATGAATGTGAAAACAAGCAAATGAAAACGTGTAATGCTAACCGTTGAAAATGATAAAGAATGACAAAAAAAAACCCAAAACAATAAAAATATATTCTGTTGCAACAGCGACAGCAGTAATATTCACTTCGGCAAGCAAACTGAATAAATAGAAATTACGTTTGGATATGTTTAAAGCATATTAGCAAAGCTACCGATTTATATTAATGCAACAAGCGTCAAAAAGTATTTTTAAAAAATCATTACTCAATACTTGAGTGTCGAGTGTGAACAACCAAAAGTCCTTACAAAGATGCAACAAGATATAACAATTTTTATATTTTAATTGTGCATTAAAAAAAACATATTTCCAATTTGAAAAACCAACCGAAAATGTTTTTTTTTTGTTTGCTTTTGTTTAGCAACAAAAAACAAAGCAATCATTACCGATTGAATTACAAACCGTATCATACGATATTATTCAGTTAGATTATCTTTCTCTCATTCTCTTTCATTTTCTCTTTCTCTCTCTCTATTTTTGTTTTTAACTCAGATTTTATGCTTAGGTTTACCTCTCCCAAACAGTTATTTTCAGTTGTTTCTAAAAGTCTGATTAAATATTGATAATTTATGAGTAAAAACATTCACAAAAATTATTGCTCAAAGCATAGAAAACATTGTAACGAATGTAAAACCTAACACAACAGCAACAGTTCTATAAAGCACCAACAAAATATCTACGACAATAATGTGGTGCTTTATTTTCTATTTCGAAAAGATCGGTCTTGGCCGTATTTGACATGAATGAATTTAATAACAAAATAAAACCACAGTAGAATGGAAACTAAAACTTGTTTACGCCACCCAGCTTTAAAATCGCAATAAATCAATTGCACACTAAGCAATATTGTGCAATGTAAAAATTATTTTGCATACAGCTTCCAATGTAGTTCAGTAGCCAGGATTAACACAAAACTAAAAAAAAAATCCTTCAAATTTGGTTTCTTTTTAGCACAAAGTCCCGTTTTCAAACGAAAATCAATTCGACACAAACGAGGTTGGAAACAGAATCAAACAAGTAACAAATCGAAACGAAACTAATAATACGGCAGGAAACATATGAGGTGTCGGGAAGTTATATGAAATTGTGGGAAGGTGATGTTGGTGCGTGGGAAATAATGTATGCAATCAGTCAATCCATACCTGCCGTATCTTTTCCGGTAGCGATCAGCGGTGACTCGCGCATTGCATCAGCAAGATCTTCCCGCAATTGGGACTCCACCGGGCCGAGGGATGAAAATTCAGTGTCAAGATTTTCATGATGACGAAACTCATTCATGTTCATCATGCGCGGGCTCTGCTCGTAGCTACCTGTGCTCCAGGTTCGTCCAGGTTTGGTTGATGTTGAGCGCCGGAAAAATAGAAGAAACGGAAATACCATCCCAGCGTTAGAAGCGTTTAGAATCGAACGAACACGTACATTGGTAATGAATGAAAATTACTACATGATCCTGATTCAATGAGTACGGGTACCAATGGCCTCATCATACCTCCAACTAAAGGCATATTCATCGGATTAGACCTTTGAAGTGACCGGTTAAACACGTTGCCGCTACCACTGCCAGTGCATATTTCCACTGCTTCCGTGTCTATGGAGGATAATGGTGAGCTGCGATGGAGAAATAAACAAATGTAAATAAACCCATAGCAGAAGCGGCGACGTTGTTATGCCTTCTCTTACCCGCTCGGTGTATTGTATGTTTTAAACATAAATTGCGGGCCCATCCACAAGCGACGATGCGGTCCGGCATGTGTTATAATCTCTACTTGCGATAACCACCGATCATCGTGATCAACTGAGACGTTACCCGTACTGCCGCGATGATGCGAATGCAGCAAGCGATCGTAATCCTGCATCGATCCACTATCCGACCTACCGCCAGCGACACCGTCCTCTATAAACCTATCCTTTATGAGCCAGTTGTCCAGCGAGAGTGGTGGTTGAATATCGCCGGTGGCAGAATTTTCCTGTCGCTGTAGGCACCATTGTGCCTTTGCTTCTACCTCTAGCTCGATAGGTGTATCGTCGCATATTTTCTCCTTGGGTGTTCCTAGTGAAACAAAAATACAACAATCATTAGGCATCAACTAAAGATGTTTAAATAAATCTTAATAAAAAGCCTGTTATAACTATTGAATCACAGGATAAGAGGTAACTATTTTAAAGATTTGAATCATTTGCTCACCTGAGGCGTGTTTAGGTTCAAGATCGTACTGGATCAGTGCACCGTGGGCAGCCATGATGAACAGCGAGTCGATTGGTTTGCGCTGGATACGATGGGCGGGTGTATCGCGCACAACACAGCCGGGCGGATCGAGCAACCACGACCGTGCCTTGGCAAAGCTAGCACACACACGCAACGGTTTCATAAGATCGTCCGACGAAGACGAGGAAGAGTTTCGCTGCCGTGTGTGGTGACCATGATGAACACCGCCCATCGTTTTGCTCGATCCTGATCCGCCTCCACCACCAACGCCAAGGTTGCTGCCACCGCCACTACCTAGCAAGTTAGACGGTTGTCTAAGCTGCGCCAGCGGCTGTACGATGGTTGGATGGGGGAAGGGTGGCGTACGAGGATTTGCATAAGCCATGGCAGTGGGTACATGGTTCGCACCGGTTCCACCTTCGCCCGAGTGCGATACCGGGCTGCTTGAACGGCCATCGATCGAAAGTCCAGCCGAACGGTGAAAACGGGACAGTCTGTTCACAACGTGCGGCGAACCGTGGGTACGCACACCGGCCGGACCACCGTACGGTGTCACGGGAAAGACATGTGTTGTACCGCGCAACGTCGAAACTGCCACCCATCGGGAGTCGAGCGAAAACGCCACATCCTGCACCTTAGCCGTCGTGTCTCCCCGGTGCAACACGTACAGATGATGTACAGCGGCAAGTGATGCACCGCTCGGATGCGGATGCAGCCGAAACACGTGAAAGTCATGGCCGCGTTTGTCCGCAGTGAGCAGCAACATGCCGGGCGCATCGAACGCTAACGCGACAATAGCTTCCGAATGTGCGAGAAAGTGCGCTACGATAGGATCACTACCATTCGACGTAACGGGTGTGCCGGTCGTGGGGCTTACATCCTTAACGGGATGTTTGATATCCAGTACTGTTACGATGCCCGGTTGGTTCCCCTCGCTAACCGTACCTCCGCCACTTAAAATGCCTCCCGCCATTAACCCACTAACGTCATTCGCCGAACCGGTATTGCTTCCCGAATTTAAGCCACCGCCAACCCCACCGGAGCTGGAACCGCTACCACCACCGACCAAGCTTGAGCCCAGACTCGAACCAAGATGACTACCCGTCAACCCAGCAGCCACTTGCTCACCGAGCTCTCGCAAACCTTTGCCAAAGCTCTTGGCAGCGTTCAGCACCGTAGCGGTGTAGCTCGTGACACCGTCGCCTTCGCAACCACCGCTCGAGCGCTTCGAAGGGATGAGACGACGCTCCGCGTATGCGATCCAGCGGGATCCAAGTGCTACCGGATTCGGATTCAACCCCGGACTCGGATGGCAGGTCGTCACGGTGAGGCGATCTTCCAACGTACGCGCATCGAACACGGCTATACGCTCCGGGAATGTAACCACGATCGAGGAACGGTTCGCCAGAATGTCCACAATCATGCTCTTGAACTTGATGCTTTTCACCGTTTCGCCATCCTTGAGGGAGATGAAGTTGACGGCGCAGTACTGGTAGCTGCCGTTCGCGGCAGCCGCACTGGCACTTGCCCCGCCTAATCCACTATCGCAAAGCGCTATTAAAGGACGCTTGTGTGTAAAGTGGTCAGATGATTCCGTCGCTGACTCTCGATCACCCGCCGTAGGTGTTGGCAGCACTCGCAAACACTTCACGCTGCCGTGGCGCCAGGAAAGTACCTCAATAGCTTCACCATTTGCCGGTACGATCCAAACCTGAAGCGTAGTATACAAACAGGTATGTTAAAGCAGGAAACAACTCCGCTACTGCAGCAGTAGCACAAGAGACATATACGCTACCTGTACACCGCTAACGTAGCCCAATATCAGCAGCAATGGCGGTGCGATACCACCCTCTAGCTCCCAGTCGTCACCCAGACAGGGATCGCTAATGTCGGCCGCATTTTCAAAGCGCACCCACAGAATGTGATCCTTGCTGTCGCCGAGTGGTGTCTGAGCTTGCAGCGTTACGTCATTGATGAAACCGGCCACACTGTCTATGATCGATCGGTCGCTGACTGCCTGTGGTGGTACAATGGTGGGCATGCAGCGCACCGCACTGGGTCCGCTTTCAACCGAGGACGCCGTTGAACGGCTGCGCTGCGAGTCGGCAGACATTTTCAGATGCAATACCCTGTGAATGATGGAATGATCAGCGAGTTAGTTTTACTAAGTTAATTTAAACCATCGACTAAAATTGTGAAACAATGTTGGAGAAGGTCTCAACAAACATTATTCTTATTATATTATGGAATTATATTATGTCCATTTTATAGCTTGGCTTTTAAAGTTAACGATACAAGTAAATATTATTCTAAAAATTGCATTTTTTCTTAACTTCCATTTGACAGTTGAAACACAAATATGAAAATTATGAGGATTTCAAAAATGAGTGATATTGCGTAAACATTGTTTTTGTTTCAGTAACATTTGTATGAATTCGCAGCATACTCTAGAATAATCTAAAATCATAGACTTAAAAAAATATATACATAATTCCTTCAAAAATATTGCATTTATCGTGTTTTTCAGCTTCTTTGCTCCCCCCTCTACCCAAAAGCGTAAAGTGCATTTATTTGCATATGTGTGTGGGTGTGGTGCAACGTAGCACACCACATGGAATATGCCCAACCGTGACCAATCGTTCGAGAAGTTTTTTTTTCTTCTCATACTTCTGTGTCTGTTTCTTCCTACAGTGAGAACAAAGGAACTCTTGAAAACACAACACAGCATCAGCATAAGCGAACTTAGTTAGATTAGTGTTAGACAAAAATTAAAAAATAACCATCAATTTGGTCGGTTTCAAAAACGTTTTTCTGATAAAAATTAGTTCATCATAATTCACTAGAATCGAATAAATGTAACTACACCTCTATCATAAATTGTTCAATCACTAAGGTTGCACTCTGTAATAATGTCGCAATTAATTAACTGTTGTTACTATGCATGAAGTATAAATAGGCACGATAGAACGATTTTTATTTTCAAATGTTGTGATCAACACCACATCGTGAAAACATAAAATTATCGTCGAACGTCTACTGTGCCTTCTTATGTATGTGTCGTTTCTGTGCCTGTATGTGTGAATGCGGAGGGAGTTTCCTCCTCCTCCACTGTACAAATCTTTAACACCAGCAATCAGCTGGACGATGCAGACCGTTCACATCAGTTTCCAAACGGAGCAAAAATAAAAACAATATTTGCTCGAAATGCCCCCAAAACACCAGCCACCGTGCCCACTAACACACTCAAACGCAACAACGAACGTTTCGCCTGTATGCCACTGTATAGCTTTCCCGTACAAACGCACACAACTGCACGCCAAGGGTGGGGAATTTCACAAATTGGATGCACTCGTAAATGCAACACTGGAAATCATCAAATGCGAATCGCCTGTTCGCGCCTGTTGTTGACTAGGAACCGTTAAAGGTTATACAATAAACGGAACAAAATAAAACTAGCACAGAACATTGGTAACAAAAAAAGGTACATCAACAAGAAACGAACCTAACGTATCAACAAGACACGAACACATCCGCGATGGTTTGCTGCGCGTCAACTGAAGGACAAAGGAAAAACCTTCATGGATTGCACCTTACACAAAGGCAATGCACAAATATTGTGGAAATATTTCAAAACAACTACATGGCGTGTGCGATTGTGTGTGGGGCATAGAACGAGTGTTCCCCACGTTTCCCAAAACAAACACATGCACGCCAGATGCATTTTGACAACACATCACCTTTTCCCCAAAAATTCTTTACATCTGTTACTAACCATTGCTTCGGGCAACGACACATACACACACACACACGCTCATACATATAAACACTCAACTGCATAATACAAAACACTAGCAGCTCATTTTGAGGTCAGTCCGCCTGTACACATACTCAACACAGAGCGTCAAATCTAAAAACACAAAACTAAAACCTCCGAAAATACTGCGGGATTAGTGTAGAGAGAAAAAAAAAGGTCAAAGCAGGAGTAGAAAGGTCAGCAACACGCAGCTACACTTTATGTCAACTCACTTCCAAGTAATACTCACTTTGCGATGTATTGCGTTCCACGCGCACCGTATTCAACTTTCCTTACACTTTCTCATTTTGTTTGTGTTGTTAATAAAGGTGGCAAAAGACAGGCAAAATACGTCCTTTTTTTTCGAACAAACAACATGAATCGATTACTAGTCGTGCGTACACAACCACGGCAAAATGGGCTTGGTAACGCGAAACGGATGAGTGGTGTATTACGCAGGGGTCATCACAAAAAAAACTGCGTCATTATCAGTACCATATTTATCAGAATGTGTGTGTGTGTGTGTTTTTTCGGTACAATCGTTCGTCTTAGCTTTCCTCTCACACGGTGACAATATTTATCAAAATATTTTGCGTTGTTTGAGTTGCGTTAAATTTAGAAATGTAATCCTAAAACGTCAAACAAAACTTACTATCGTTCGATCGCACTGTTCACTGCACTTTGTTTTGTTTCGCCATGAAGGATTTAGTTTCCAATATAATAACTGTTTTTAGTAGCGAAAATAAGGACATTATCTTAAGCTCCCTGGTAGTCATCGGAAAGTGTTTTCCCACTTACATAGCTTCCTTCTCCATAACGCTCAATTTACATACTAATACCAACAAGTTGAAGTATGCAGCACTTTTGCTACACTGTCATTTTGAAATGTAAACGTTATATTGCGTCAAACGAAATTGTTGTTTACATCGAAACATTCGTTTTATATCGTACCTTTGCCCAGAACCCACGCACAATATGTTTTGCCTTTACGCTTTTAACACATTTAACGCATAGTAAACAAAACTTTTCTTGACGTGCTTTAACGTAGAAAAGTCATCAATCCATTCTTTGTAGCTGTCTGAGATCCTTCCTATCTCAAGGTGTACGCGGCTAGTTTCCAAACAATGTTTTTGACTGCCCTTAGTTACACATTTCAATGTTCACACTGCACTGCTACAGTGCTCCATCCCAGTCATGGGATTGTTACATCGGATTTTTTTTATGCCTTTCTTTCCTTCACACACTTTGAACTGCACTGACGTTGCTGTTCGCTTTGTGCACTCAGCTGTACTGTACTGATCACATATGACTTCCCACATCATAAACCCAGCGAGCAAAACATCAACGAACCTTACACACACACACAAACCCGTTCTGCTATTACGCTAAGCTTATAATGTATCAACAAGGTGTTCACCTTGGACTCGCGTACGCTTTGTTGATGGTGTGCATGGTGAATGTTGATAGTATTTGCTAATCTGTTTTTCGCCCATGGTTGTGCTGGAGCTGTGTGAAACCCTTTACTAGACGAAACACTGTTTTGACCATGAACAAAGACACTGAGATTTGTTCGCGTTGTTTACGATGCTCCTCGCAACAGATCTTCACTGTTTTTTTTTTTTAATTAAATCGATCAATCTAGTCTGAGAGAATAAGCTCAACTCATGAGTCATTTAACTCACAAATCATGGCTCATTGCGGCCACTACCCACTCACTCATGTGTTACTTAACTCATGAGTTAAATGACACTTACAAATGAGTGATATAACTCGTGTGCTAAATATAGTGTTTTGCCATCCCTTTCAAATAGAGAGTGCATTTGATCTCTATGAGTGAGTTACATCGTAAAAGAGTTAAAGCAACTCTTTGTGGAGATTCCGATTAACTCACTCATAAGTAAGTTTCATTTCATGTTTTCATTGTGTATGTTTAGTGTTTCCAGGCAATAATTTTGACATTGCCATTACGATACTACTGAGCTACTATATGAATGATTCCTTGATTACTTTCAAATGGTCAAAATGTGCTCATCGGCAGCTTATAGTTCTGACGGAAAAGGATGAATGACTAGTACACTAATGTAGAACGCTAGTTAGCAAGTTTGGTCGACAATACGGGCAGCTAAAAATGACAATTAATAAACCGATTTGACGGATAGCAAAACCGAGGACAAAAAAATAATAACTGAATGAGACAATATACTTAAGCTCACATAAAAGTTTTTTTTTCAAAAATTTAAAAATTAAAATAAAAAAAATAACAAAACAACATACATTGAGCCGATTGTAGAACCATATTTCTTTTGAAAGAAACTTATGCTACCCATAAGTCATAACACGATAGTCAAAACCTACCAAATACAAGACCAGTCTTTTAATTGTGATAAAATGTTAGAATCTTTTTGTACAAGCCACCCTTTAATGTGTCCAATGCATCTTTAGTGGGGAGCAAAGAACAAAAACTGCACTACACTTCACAAACACACCTCAATACGTGTGCTCATTTACGCCACACTCATATCATGAAGCCACCTTACAGCTGTTCGATTGCTGCCAAAAAGCATGCAGCAGTTATTCTTAGGCTTACTCACATACGATTTTACCAACTTTGTTAATATTTTATAGTTCAGCAATATGGAATCTAATTATCTTTCACTTGTTGCATAAACCTTAATCAATGTACTCTTTTATGCTGACTGGAAATATTATTGACGTCCATTTCTTAGACGCAGCATTTATGGCAGACCGTTTTTATCGATAATTAAAAGCCCTTCATTCGCTGTATGTTAAATCTGCCAACAATTACTGTTTCTCATTTTCCAAATATAAATCATTCTGCATATGTGCAATGTATTTACCTAACAATTCACAACCACACACACACACGCGTAAGGGGATGTAAACACACACACAAACACACTTGAGAAGCGAGAACAACCCCTGTTCAGAACTACCACCAGGATGGGATGCACGATCTATACGGATATGTCATAGCTTTCCCAACTTTCAGAGACACATCAGAAAATATGCATTTCGAGGAAAGAATAAAAAAAAACAGCACAATTACAATTAATTACGTACCTCGACGGTGGTCTTGGTCACTGGTACGGTAAATGTTGACTTTACATAATCCAATGAATATGCTGCTGCTGCTGCTGCTGCACTCGTTATTGCCTGCGTTTGCTGTGTTGTGTGGCTCTGCTATTGAATGTTCTGCTGACTGTCTCTCATTACTCACTCCACATCACAACATCATATCGCCAAATCATGCGTCAGTTTGTCATGTTTCGCATGTTTACTACCGTACGTGGTTTCAATTTAAGCATCAACGTAAACAACTGGGGCTAGCCTGTAATTCTATTGCGTAGAACGAAATATAGATAAACTGACTGACGCTAAGGTAAACTCAGATACACAAAAGGGAAAGGTAGGCTGAAAACGACACGCACACAGTAAACACGACGCAAAGGATGGGGATTTGTTTTTTTTTTTGTTTTTGTTTTTGTGATCTGTTCAACTGAAGAACGGCCTTTTACGGTGGTGAAGTCTTCTTTTTATCCTCCACTTTTATTCGCTGCTACGAATGGTTGGATTGAGTATGAGT
>KI423773.1:2863-21915 GCA_000473375.1 Anopheles culicifacies | reverse complement strand
CATTTTTGCAGGTGAGTCGGTGTGAGGCTGGATTTCCTGTGGACTTTTTCGCTACTTGTGCAGATTATGTTGGGTGGTCCGGTGAGACGAGACCAACGAAGCGTGTGTGTATGCTTCTTCCGTTTGGAAAAATAGTTATAAAAAAAAGCGACCACTGCAACAAGCCGTGACTGACGGGTGTTGGTGAGTTATTGCAACCAAGCGCCTCCCCCCCGGAAGCGAATTTTTGGGTGCTGGAAGACTAAAAGTAATACATTACGTGTTAAATGGTTCCAAGCAGGGCAGTGCTTGTTGCAACATTTTTATGGGATGTTTTTTAATTGGCTCCATATCTGGTGCTGATGATCGCTTCGCCGACAAAATGAAGATTTTCACCGCATCGAAATTATACCATCAACTTCAGATTGGGGGATAGTTTTTGGGGCTTAATCTGCTCGTGAAATATCGCAACTTTAAGTGATGATAAAGATATTGCTGAAAGGAAATTTATACACTAGCGCACGGAGCTAACATTAAACGCTTAATTAAAAGAATTCCGTTTTTTTGGGGATGAAAGCATTTTATATTAATTTTCGCCATTCGAAAGCCGGGAGTCTGAAGCCACCAAGCTGTGTTTATGTGATAGCGAATGGCATTAGAAACCGAACGTCAGATTCATTATAAAATCACACATCGTAACACAGTTCTCTCAGCTCCGTTAAGCGCTTGATGAATAAACCATCCTCATTTGCGAGCGCCGCTGCATTCGATTCCTTCGCGTTCGTGCATTATCATTCGGTCATGCTGTCAACGACTCCTTTGGTATGAATTTGATTTTTCAATTTACGCTGCATCCTGCATTGATGCGCTTGTATAAACCGACCGATTTCGTGTTGCAATCACTGTTGCGAGGTGTTACGCAGTTGGGTTTTCGCATGCCCGCATCGGGGTAGGTCAGGTTTGATCCGTCGATACGATACACATCCCATATGTCACTTCGGGCAACACGTTCACACAGCGACCACCGCCACGATTTCCCGTGGTTTTGAGCTGGAAACAAACGGAGATTAAGCGAGGTCAACAGTGTGTTGCATTCTCATGCATTTGCAAATGAAATGCATTTCAAAGTGCACCGCAGCGGAGAGAAAGGCTGAGTGTACGGGAATGCGCCGGTTTGGTAATCGGCGAGGGCAATGGAAAGATTAAGTCCATGGCCTCTCCTGATGATGGTGTCGATTGGTGAACAATCTCGCGAACACTGCTAACCGAACGGGCCACCAACACTCTCCAATTCGCCCTGCCAATATGCAATACATCGCGCGAGTCAAAGAGAAGGATAATGCATTTGCGCGCGTTGGTGTAAGACAGAGCGGGAGAGTGCGAGTATTGCAAGAAAAGAAGGTTTATCTGATTGCTAGAACATAGGCTGTTTTTATTTATAGAGCATCCATTGCCGCTTCCGACCGTGGGGATGATCGGGTGGATGACCACTGGCTGACCCGGCCGCGATAAATGCAAACATGCATGAACTCATACGAGCACACTCGCCGCCGCCGCCGCCGCCGGGTCGCTTATCCGATTCCGAGCTGCCATCGCTGGTGTGGTGCTGTAACCGGAGGTTGCAACGCGATATTACGATGCAGCCACGACCACCTACGAGAGTGCTGCCCCCAAACGGGTGAAGAAAAAAATCTCAAACTCTACCGCTGCCGTTTTGTTCCCCGAAGACTGCACTGTTTCTGCGGAACCCGGGAATGGAAGGGAGTGAATATGGAACTTACCAACCTCCTCTGTCTCTCTCGTCCCATATCGGATACGAGATTAAGCTCTCGCGTGAAATCAGAACCCCCGGAGTAGTTTCTATCATACATGATCGAAGAAGGGGTGAGTGGATGAGTGGGAATGTTTTACGGAAAACTGCCTCGGTGGTATCTAGATACTGCGAGAAGTTGCGCAGTTGCTCCCCGACGGTTGGCGTATCAGTCATGGTATAAATATTCATTAATTTATATTCCATTCGCAAAGCGATTATCAATTCCCGGAAAACCTGAGAGTCATTTGCGGGAAGAAACTGTGGAACTCTGGCAGGGGCTGGAGGAGCTGAAAGGCAAGATGCCATTTGCTCTGATAGTTTATTTATCTGAAGCACTTCAACCGCCACACTGTTGTGCTGGATCTCGGTGGAAAGATAATAAGCAGGGCCACATCCGTTGGTGTTGCTCATCAGCACCTCAGTTGAAGATGTATGATTGTATGTGATGCGTTTGAGATTGTAAGATGTTCGTAATCGAACAACTACTACTCTGCTTTAGTATAAATGTGTACTTCAGTTTTTGGAATTTTGGATGTCAGAGTAGTCTAGACGAGATTCGATCCACAACACCTCCAAGGTATTAGAGATAAAAAGCTAGTCAAAGGCAACAGACGCTAGAATCTCCCTCCCGGTGGTAAAATAATATTGTGTGAATCCATTCAAGATAAAGTCTAAAAATATCCTTCCAACTACCGTCCCACCAACAAACGATTCGTCGACTTCGACCAAATACACTGGACGACGTGTATCGATTGACCTGCAGTGTGGTGGTGGTTGGGTGCATAAAAAAAGGAAAACCCTAGCACTTTTGCTGAACCTTGCCCAATCAATTTTATCCTGGCACACACTAACCGACGTGAGGTTATTCCACCGAGTGGACGGGAATTCAAGGACTCCATTCCGTTTGTGCTTCTACACGTACTTCCGGCATGTTCGTCCTTGCGCACTCTCGCTACCCGAACGCTAACGCATGTCCCCGGTTCTGTTCGGGTTTGTGATAAATTTTTCACCGTTAGTGTATTACTCAGCACAGCACGCGGACCAAAAAAAAGGACATTCGAGTTACGCTTGGTAAGAGCGTGTTGTTGCTCTTTTTCGCCGGCACGACAATTTTCGTTTCGGTTTCCTTTCTCGACCACATTCCTCGCTGTATTTTTACGACGTCTAGACGATTTAAATTTTCAGTCTGATTGGATTGGTAACCCGAAATATAGATGCCAACGTGTACGGGTATTGCTGTGGGGTTTTTTTTTTGTTTAGTATTTGCTACTATCTGAGAAACATTGTGTCGGTTTGGTTATGTGTGTGAAAGGGAGGTTTTTTGCCTTCTTTTAAACTCCATCATTTCCTTGTACTACTCATCGAAAATGTATATTATGATGACTCCCTCTATCATGTCCGGAAAGGGGGAATCGCTGAGTGTTATCAGCAATCGATTGGAAATGCTTCTATTTTCATCGATACATGTGTGTTTCTTTTTCATTTAGTCGTTCTAAAACGATATCCAAATGCCACAATTCCTTCCATTCCGATACGTACGCATACAGCTCGTGAAGACATTTCCTTGACAGTTTCGCTCAACGCTTTCGACAACATCATTTCGACAAAACACGAATGAGAAATCCATTTCGTTTAAAGTAACGCTAAACTTACGAGAAGATGGTAGAATTTTACGATTGATTGATTTAGCCGTCCCTTTTCTATGGAGGTGGCTTTCTTGATGGTTGCTTTGTCGCTGCAATACGGAAATATAAATGACGCATGTAAGAGATAAAGTACTTTGTTGCCTTCATCGTCGTAGCTATCGTGTATCCTTCGCGACCTTTGCAGCTATTAGAAAGGACACCGTATCGCTTCCCTTCATTATACAACGAAGAACTCTTTGAAGCACTAATGGAAGAGGGTGGTCTCGGCTGGAGCGGAATTTCATTTCGGTATTACTTTTTACATTGTGTGCATGTGTGTGGGAACGGGTATGGAAAATCAGGATGTTGAATGGCTTTAAAACGTTCCTACTGTATGGATGCCATAAACGCGCTGCAAGCGCAACTGTTCAATAACCGACGGACGATCCCGTTCCAATCTCGTGCGGAATGGAACCTAGAAAATGGTAGACAATCTCTTAGAATCCATGAATTGTATGAATAATTGATCAGAATCCGGTTCCGCTTGTGTGACAATGAGTGGGGAAACACTTCACATCTTAAGATGTTCCCTTTATCGTTCTCTCGAGTGTTCTTGGCTTGTTCGCTGTGTATCATACTTCAAGAAACAACGAGGATGGCTTACAATCAAATGGAGCTATTTCTTTGTACCCGTGCATGCTGTATGTATTCGTCTAATCCGTTTAGTCGCAATATCTTCTCGGCAAAGCACTTCGAGGGTACCGGTTGGTGGAATTGGATTCGCTTTTATCGATTCGTACTTTTTCTTTGTTGTGAAGGTATTCAACCAACTGTTAAGCTATCAATTTCTCTGTAGACATGAAAATTGTGACTGATAGGGATGATGATGTGAGATTTGCTACCATCTGCGTTCAGCTGCGGTACCGATACTACCGTTCACTGCTTAATGTCCATTGAATTATTCAAAAGCAACAATGCGAGATCAGGTTCATGTGCTGGAAGTGAGTCAGAATGTCTTGTCTTTTTAAGGTTGACACCTTTGAGGCGCCTAGACCATGGTATCACTTTATATTGACACTTTTAAAATGTCAATTATTTTTAGATGTTTTTTGTCAAAAACATTTGTTCCATCACGTCTAAGAAGTTGCCAAAAATGCTAGTACCGAAATCTTGTTTCGCACCTTGCTCCATTTGATGCGGTATAATTTTTCATTTTATCACGGTCAGGCGAACAGTGCAGCGCTCTATCACTAATCCGGAGGTTGACGTTCGGATTTTCGGCTGCCATTCAGCCGGATCCGGATAAACGCTGAGGGGGGGTTTAGCGTCCTTTAGCTACAAACGGACTCCTCTCCCAAGCGATGGTGGCGAGCGTCCACACTCGCTTGCCCCATTAGAGTCACCTGCTTTTGCCCCGAGGGAAGGATAAATTCCTGCAATTAGACAAAACCATCGCATCCTGCTTATTGCCAATTGCCACCGTCGTCAGTTTCAGCAGTGTGTGGGGCAGTGGTTTTTTCCTATATGCTTCATAAATCTAAGCATAAATGAACTGTTTCGAGAGCGCATCGAGAGTGATTTTGGGCCGTCGGTGTATATATCTCCATCGTGGCTAATCTTACCGATCTGCCTGTATCTGCCCGGTGTCACCTGATTATGATGAGACCATACGACCGTACTCACGAAAGTGCGACCAGTTCTGGTGGTGGTTTTTAACTGTACGGACTACCGAACGGACTGAAATGTCAAATGGTGACATTCCGAGCCGAGTGATATTTTCGGACGCAAAACGACGTAATGGTGTCCCAGATAAATGTGCGATGATTAAAGTTTCGTTACTGATATGATGATATATGAAATATTTTAAGGGTCCAGATTGTAAAATGGTCGGATGACCAAGATTGATAAGTAAATATTAGCTGTAACCTTTTTTTGAATAAAAGGGACCAAGCTCATAATATTTATGTTTGAGATAATTTTTGTTTTTGTATTTAAGGGACATGTGTCTCTTTTTCACATTTTCTACAAAGTACCAGCCGCCTCCATCGGAAGAAATCTTTTTTAAAATATTTTGAAATTAATGAAATTTATTTCATATTTTGACTCCAATTTCTCTTGCAGTCTTAATTGCTTAAAAATATCTAAAAATAGCGTTCAATCGACAATCGTTTTGCCTTGTCGGAAAATGGTACCCAAAGCCTCTTTTTAGCTGTTGACGAAACATTTACTCTGAACTTTGCGAGCTACAGCATTGATTTGTAGAATCGATAATGTCCTTCGAGCGTCGCTACTGTTACAGAAACAGTGAATTTTATGCTGGTGCTAAACATGAAAAATGGTTCTTCCATACTGTCAGCTTCTGTAACGATATCGATCGCTAGCATCAGCTATGCTGCACTCCGTATTCTCGCTTGAGAAAAGCTGCAAAGGTGCGCTCACGTCGATCCATCATGGCGTACAGATCTGACCACCCAGTGTGAAAGACGGCAGGATTTAGCAGCTCTGGCTGACGTTAGAGATTTGCATCTTACTACGGGTTGGCCAGCAGCAATCGGTGCATATGCAAGTGCAATTGCATCAATAGTTTCCAGCGCCTCTTGGTGCACCGTTTGTGTTTTATTGACAATCGTGATTAAGTTTTACCAATGGATTTCTACCTTTTTTTTTTGTTTCGCGCTAGAAAAGCAGTAATACCTGCCTGTGTGGACCCCCTTTTTGCGAAGAAAAAATGGCTACCATTTGTGAAGAATGACAGTAAGCATTCGTTTGGTAGCAGAACCGCTGGTTTAGCTAATGCGCTAACGGAAAAGGGGTACGTTTTATTACGCTGACGGATTAGACTGCAACGCTTTTTCCGATGGCCTGTTTGTTTTTTCCCTGTGTTGGGCTACCGGTATTTAGCGCGAGCCGCTAGCTGCGTTGTATGGCATTAATGGGTTACATTTATTCTGGCCAACATTACCACCACTCCCCGGATGGAAGTGTTAGAATACTGTGTAGGGTTGTTAAAATTTATGGCAACAATTTATGTCAGCAAATGAGCGGATGGTATTGCAAGTTGGTGAAAACCCAATCCCATAGCAAAAGCACAATGGCGGTCTTATGCTTTCGTTGTAGTTTTTTTTTTTATACTTTGTGTCGTTTATTATTTAATCTCACTCATTACAATTTATTTTCATCATATAAAAACGTTAAATATTTTCTTCATTAAAACGAGCAAACGAAAGACTTTATTTTTTGGTAAAATCCTTCTCCATTTATAATTGGAAAGTAAATAATTCTTCGCATAAAACTGGCCAAAGATAAATTCTACTGTTGCATCAACCAAATCCCCCCTTTCGAGTGTTTCAACGCTTCGCTCACTTTTTACCATCGCTGTATTGCGTTCACGGCGCTGCTATCTAGTTCCTACAATCAGACTTCCCAGTGCCTGGCGATTGCATAAAACATGGATTACCGTTTTTAATCCCATTTTTACTAGCCTGACCCAGCTTTGCCGAGCCAGCCGTCTTGCAATCGTTGCAGTTCTTGCACCTTTACTGTTTTTACCATTTATTACCACACGCGCGCACCACTTTTCTTCCACCGAGAGAGCGCCATTTCGTGGACATGTTTTCATATGCGCATCGCGAAGCGTGGCAATTTTATGGCACACGTTGGCAAACGAAGGGAAGCCCTTTCGGGGTCGGTATGGTGGTGGAAAAGTGCGTCAATGCGCGGTAATGTGTTTCTGATGTCCTCCCCCCCGCACTGCACAATCATAAAATACAAATCATTGTACGCAAAACTATTGGGTTTTGAGGAAAAATCGTACCTCCATTACCTGTGCGCGGTGTACGTAAATTCTGCTGCTGCTGTTGCTAGAAGCAAAAGAAATTAATATGTAATCTTTGTACGCGGTCGGTTTCCCTAGCGAACGCCTCGAGGATTGGTAGCAGCCCCCATCAACCGACGACGGACGGAAAGATGTAAATCTAAGGCAAAATAAAATGAAAACCTGAATCACCGTCGTCGTCATAGCGGCTATAGCCGTTTGTGCTGCCGGCCTTCATCCATGGGAAAATGCTCCATTACCGCGAATGTGCAACACTTTGCCACACCGTTGTGTGTGTGTGTTTGTACCGTGCATAAATATGGACGCGGCTTTAGCTGTCGTTTCTGTTTGGATCTTACCTTTTGTTTTTGTTTATTGCTCGTTCTGCTATTCGACATCCACTACGGTCAACCGGGCGTATGGTGGGCCAGCCAGGCGGTACCGAAATGGTAGATCGGATTTAGTAGAAGGCACGTTTCGGTGTGCGACTCCGCGTAAGCTTCCGAGCGTCACAAAGTGAATTATGGACTCAACCGCCATCGGACACAGAGACGGCAACGGGGTTATTTTTTTTCGGAAAGGCTTTTTACTTTGCACCCGGCTTGGAAGATGACCAGATGGGAGGGAAATAAGCAACAACTAAAACAAAAAAAAAAGCCCAGCTGTACCATATTTAAATTCCATTATGAGCATGTACACGTTTACTGCGCTAAGATACATTTCTCTGGCCGGCTTATGCTCTCAATCCAGGCGAATACCTCCCGTTTGCCCGAAAATCACCGATGCTTATGATCGTCACTGTTATGCTCGGTTTGCTGCACCGCACCGAAAATGGATCTTCAACTGGGAAATGGTGGATGCTTTTAAAATTGAAACAAAAACGGCCAACAGCAATTGGCCCGATTGGCTTTTCCCATGCATTACCGTACCGGGGAGCAGCTGTCGTCCGTAGCTTCTCGATATGCAAATTGGAAACAATAGATGAAAAACGCGATCAAATCCGATCGAATATCACCAAAACTAGAGTAGCTCACTGGTTGTTTTTTTTGTTTTGTCCGGTGATCCGGAAGAATCATGATTTTCTAGCTTCATGCTTTTTAAAAAGACAAAAGCACAAACTCATGTTACGTTTCCTTCCATTGTTTTCTAAGTTTGGTGATGGTTAGCACAAGCGTTCACATCGGTTTGCGGTACACGGTGCGTACCGCACGGTTAGGTACTGAGTGCCATGTCCAGAGCCAGATGTGGTTTTGGAAGCCATCGTGGGAACAACGCGAACGTGTAAATACTTGTTGCCTCTTCAACACATCCATAAACGGATGTGGTACAGATTTCTGTAGTAGAGACACAGAACCTCGTTAGTTGGTAAATCGGATAAACGGTTTTGGTTTACAGATTGTCATAATATGAACAGAGAAATACACCATTTTCCTAACTTGCAACCTGCAACGCTTATCGATGATGTCAACGCTAGTGATGGGAATGAGTGACTCACTAAGGTGAAATGGCTTTGAGTCAGTGAGTACCATAGATGAGTTAAGCTGACTCTTTTGAGAGCTATTCATTAGTATATGAACATCTTAAAAACCCCTAGAATCGTATTGTTGAACTTTTAAAAATATTGTTTGACAAACAACACCAATTAAAATAATTTGTTTACCAAAACCGTTGTTTACTATTTAAATAAAAACTACAAAAATTGATATAACTTTATTATTTTATATTTTCCACATAATTTCAATTTAATTCGACTTAATTCTAACCAGCATGAAAGCTTCCCCCCAAACAGTTCCAAAATAGTTTGGAAAACATTTGTCATGAGTTGATTCACAAGTGAGTGGATAGCCGTCATCACACTTTCGTGAGTGAAGTAAACACGCTCATAAGAATGATTTAATTCACTCATTTGTTCCCACTCAGTGTGCTCTATCTCTAGTTTGTTTATTTGCTACCAATGCTCCCGCCCCTAACATATTCTGAGTATAGCTGTCAAGATGAATAACTAAACATCAGCAAACGCTGTGTGATCGTTCCACCGGACAGGTGATAAACCAAGAACATGATGCAAATTTCATTTCCCTGATTGCACACACCACACCAACTTGTGCGCCGGGTACATTCACGTCTAATGCTGATAGGAGATTAGTCGGTGAGTGGCCGTCGTCTGCATGCTGCCGTTTTCATACCCGTGCGCGCACACACACGTCCATGGAAGTTGATGGTGAAATTAACGATCTCATCAACCACAACCTCATCTTCCAACGCGAGTCAATAAAAGGCCCCTCCCCCGGTGGGCCTGCTTGTTGTAGCCGTCCACCCCCAGCCAAAGTTAGCTAGTTTCTCGGCGCGGGCAGAAACATTTTCGACGGATTATTAACTTAATAATGAATGTTAACTGTCTAAATATAGTGCAACACAGCCCGCGCGCGCACACCAACAGACATTAAAATCTTTCTGCTCGCGAATGGAATTCCACCACCCAACCTGTGGGGGTCTGATGGGGTTTGGTGCGGAGGAGTTTAATAAAAATGATTTTCATAAACATTTCATACCCACTATCGCGGCACCATGGTGTTGTTAGGTCCATGGCACGTTTTTTCTTTTTAGTTTTTCGAGAGAATGGCATGCAACGATGATACCCGGGCATCCGATATGACCACAGCGTAGCAACGTACGCACAGGCCTAGTTGGCAAAGCGAGCAATCCCGGACACCGGTCAATACTCGTTTAGTGAAGAAGCAACAGCACTCACAGTGTGTTTGTGTGCAGCTGAACTGTTTTGACAGTGTGTCCTGCAATATCTCGCGCACGTCCCGTTCTTTGACTCCTTTTCACGGCTCGCTCTGCGCTCGTTTGCGTATTAATGTTAATTAGTTTTCTCTCGGTGTTGTATGCTTCTACTTAGTCTTTTTTTTCCTTTAGCCTCTTCTTGACAGGTTGTAAAATCGGCTGTAAAGTTTTTGATAGTCCTCGACATGATCGCCGTGGTCGTTCGTTGTCGTCAGCGTCGTTTGTTGTTATTGTGTCCTGCCTGTGTGCTCGCTGATGGCACGCGAATACTTCTCAACGCTCGATAGAATGAGGAAAAAAAGAGGAATACATGAAAGGGAGAACAGGAGAGCAAGAGAGAGAGAGAGGTTTAGATGACAAACGAAAAGAAAAGTTAAATAAAACTTGAGTGCTCGTCGGGAGGGCAAATTGTGCTGCTAATGGAGAACTTCTGTCGGCCGTTAGGGTGACTTTATTGGTTGTCGTCGACCGTTCGTGTGGTCAATGGAAGGAAAATTAAATGCTTTTCCAACAACTCTCGTCGGGCCCGGATCCGATCATTTTGCACGACCGACCAGAATGACCTACTTGAGGATTCAATGGGTACGTTACACTCCCGCTTGGTAAAGGGTTGTAATCATCGTTGGTAATGAACACCATCACCACACGCCATTGGACAAAGGTGGCACATTAGGAAGATTCATTGGAACGTTGTGTAAGAAAATGCATGAAGCTCTTATAAAATTAGCAACATAAAGAGGAAAAGTTACATCAACAAATATCATCCGTTTAAACATTTGTACCATCTATTCGCCTTGTATTCGGCTTGTATTCGCCTTACAGGCATGGTGTAAGAAACAACTTCATGGTTAATTTCTTGATCTTGTTAGCTTCAATCAACTCATCTCCAAAGATTACTCCATTAAACTATCCATTCGGTGTCGATGGTCATGTCTTACCTCATCATCATCCGAAGTGGTTAGATAACACAGCCACACAGCCCCTGCACTTGATATCAGTTGTCTGCACACACGTCGAGACTGGGTCATTGGCGGGTAGCATAATTTCCACCCCTCCGCTGCATTTGTGCGTGACCCTCGGCTTTTGATTGCATCCGACCTCACGTCTCGGCCCCACACGTGGTGTGCTGCAATGCAAAACCCGATGCCAAAAATTAGCCTAAAATCTCTCATTGCCGTCTTCTCGCATCATCAGGCACTCCGAGGGGGGAGAGAGAAGTCCATTTTTCCAATTGCAACGCCCCAGACGGTACAGATCACGATGCACTTGTGTGTTGCAAGCCCGAAACAAATTGGCCATTGGCCAGATTGGACGGAAAGTTTGGTGGACTCGATCGAACGCAACATCTCATCTCTCATCTGCAGCACATGCTCGAATGGGGGGTAACCGGAGCCAATTTGGGCAAATGTGGTGCTGCTGCTGATCGGTGCGCTTCGATATTACTTCAGCTGTCAGTTACACCGTCTCCGTCTGGTGTTGTGCGTTAAGGCTACCGTTTTGCACTCCGCTTGTGGGGTTCAACTTCGACAGGGGGGTAATTTCGTATCATGCGTTACCCCCAACTACCCAAACATCACTCCTGCCCCGCCGAATTGAAGAGTTGGGAGATTCAGGAGGCATGAAACCGTTCGGGGTCGGTAATTAGATTATGAAACCTATTCCGCACTTACACACAACTGTGCGCTGCCTTTCCATTACAGTCCTGCATATCGTATATTATCAACGATCATATGTGCTCGGATCAACGGGGGCAGTAATCGGACCCGTGCATGGGAGTGCGTGGACGTTTAGCTTAAATTTTCAATACCTGCCGCAATCGGATTGAATCTGCAACTCGTCCTCTCCCCTCAATACGGGTGAGCAAACACCGATCGAAGTCCAAAACTGATTTTAAAGTAATTTGATTGTGAATCTTCCATCACCTTCTCTCCTTACTCCGCGTTGTGGCACCCTACCGGCAGATCATTGAACGGGGGGAATGAAAAATCAAACCAACGCAGGACAACGAGTAGCACGTTTGGAGCACTCCGATAATCGATGTAACACACCAAGCGTTTGGATGCTCGGTTGGAAATGAAATTTATTTGATTACTCCGATAGACGTACTCATAAACTAACATAACCGCACACGTTGCCCTTTTTTCTTGCTGGTGGCTATTCTATCCTGCCACCCGACGTTGGAGCTGGCTTCACGGTGGTTTTGTGGTTTCTCCGATCGGGTGTCTATGATTAGGAAAATTGCCGAAATTCGCATTTTCCTAATGACGTCAGGAGCATCCAACCGACTACTCGTACGAGGGGGCAGATAAGAGGGCTGGGTATGGTACCTAGCAATGCGAGCTGGTTTATTGATTTAATAGGTAATCGGTTTTAATTTAATGGCTTGGAAGTGGAACTCTTGCCACAGCGTTTGATAACGCTCGATTGGCATATTGAAACATAATTCCTCGGGCAAAATGAAGGTTGGTGATGCCGTATCTCCCTGTGCATTGTAATTGATGACTTTTGGTTTTTGGAATTGTGAAATTGATTCGAATGCCTGGGGATATTCGTTATCATTTGGTGTGCCATGTTTTGGAGAGTGCTTCACTTTAATTGATTGCGTTAAATTTTGATCACCGTTCCGCCGTGAAACACATCGTTAGGCCATTATTGTTGTCATCATAACATGCTTCTTCTCATTATCACTCGTTAATGAACAGAAAACAAAAAGCGGAAGACTTTCGTTGAAGACAACCGACAACCAGATGTTCAAGTTTCAAGCTTTCCAAATCATCGATTCACTAATCAAATTAAGGTGTTTTTTGTTTGTTGCTGTTTGCGCTCGCTCTGCTCTCACCGGTGTTTTCTTTCAGCAAGATGTTGAGCGTCCTCTTGCTGAGGTCTACTCCGCACAGAACGACGAGCCACCACCAATACCTGGACAGACAAAATAATAACAATAAAGCAAGGAAAATAATCCCAAACACTTCTGCTGGACGGAAATCAGATATGGCGACTTACACCCGAATAACAACAACATCTGTGGAACTGCAAATACAACACCCTTTCTTCCACTCGCTGACCTTACCCGCCGACCCGTGATCCGTGTGGGCTTTGGCGAATTTCTATCGAAAACAAAACCGTTTGATAGAACAGACTGTATCGAATCGTAAGCTGAACCTCCTTGCTTCGGCCTTCAAGAGGCGAAGATTTTTTTGATGCAATCGAAACAGGGAGCTTGCTCTGGCGATGGTCGGTTCCCAAGTGGCATGGTTGTTTTTTTGTTTTGTTTTTGGGAAAGCTGATCGTGTTCTGTGTGGACGTGAGCCAACTGCAGGATATTTGCTGGACCCGGCTGGCTACGAACCGGCCTGGTATCGAAAGTAAACAGCCGGTTCCGTGGATCAAATCTCCGTGTGTCGTGTTGCAGAAGAGTTCTGGCGGGGTTTTTGCATCTCCCGTGGGAGCCAGCTGGTGACCGTTCGGAATCGCCCAAGGAAGCGGAAGAATTTCTGATCGAGATAATTTATGTACGCTGCTCTCTGCTGCCCCGTGTGATGCCTGCCTATATCGTTTCTCGTGCTGTGATGCTTTCATATCCGCTCTCCACGTCCAAAGCGTCTGTCGGTCTCTGTTCTACTGTCATCTTTGCGTATTGGCGCGATTGAAAGGCGTTAGGCGCATAGGTTGGACGAGAGTTTCGGATATCGGAAACTCGCAAAGCGATTAAACAACACAGACGGGTATAGTCTTTCGTACTGCTGCAGCTCAATAGTGTACCCGAGACTCAACCCCCAGGTTCGGTTTTTCGAATAGCCTTAGTTCGGCTAGCCATTGGAGTGGTGGTGCTGAGGTTTTATTCCTTCGACGTACTTTGGTCCAGATCATCTCGACTTCTCACCATATCTGCACCGATCAAGCGCTTGCGTTCGGGGTGGTGTGGAGCAAACCAGACACACAGACAGGAAAGTTGCATTTTCTCACAGATTTTGCAAGCGCCTCCCTGAACCTCACTCTCACCCCCAACCTGACCGCGGAAGTAACGGAAGGGCACGCAGAGAAAATTGTGGGAAATTTTACGCCGATCGATTCTCGAACGGGAACGGAAACGACAGCATCTCGGAAAGGCGATCGGAACGAAGGCGGAAGGCATGTTATTTGAAAATTGGAATCCTATCCCGTGGGTCCTTCGAATATTATTACTACGTGCCAAACGACCGATTGGCCCGTCGAAGACGAGATCTTCTGGCGAGAACGTGCCGGGGCGGGTGAGGATAAGGGGTTTGTTTTGCTTCCGATTGAACAACAACAAAATGGAATCTGTTCTCCATCTTGTAAATGAACAAAGTAATGCGATTATAGCTCTTAAGTAATGAATGTTAGGAAATTTTCTGATACTTGAGTGAGAACCAAAACAATTCATTTAGTATGCAATTAGACAATGATATTACTTGGAATTATTATTAAACTGTGCAATCAGATGCTTTAGGAGTCATCTTTACATTCTGTTCAATACTTTGTTTTGAAAATGTTCTCTCGCCTCTTATTAGACGTAACCTCATTTCGTACGAATCAATCCTTCAATGCCTCAACCCGCTGCCATTAATTTCGATTCCGTTCTCGGCGTTCCTGTACGCGATCATTTGCTGTTCATCACATCGTTACACGGTCTTTCACACACGCTCGCGCGGTCACACCTCGTTCACCCGCCGGACAGCGCACTCGAACGAGCGCATCAGCGACCCCCTTGGCGGACTCTTCATTTGTTCGCTTTTGTTTTGGTCAAGTGTTTCAACACCATCATCATCATCGTTCGTCCTCCGTCATTCACTTCACCGGTACCGTCCATCGACGTTGTTCGCGAGTCATGCGAAGAAGCAGAGATGTATTGCAACTGCACTCTCATGGCGTGCGTGGATGCAGCAAAAGCGAATGCACCACCCTTTTTGATTGGCATTAAAGTGATCGTGACGTGGAGGAAGGGGAGAAGGTGGAGGAGGGTTGTTGAAGCAAAGTGACACAGGTGGTGAGGGGAGTTGTTGCACTTCACACCGCACAATGCACCTCACACCTGGACCGTTTGCTGAGCATGTTCTGTGAACACCTTGATTTTGCTTCACTGTTCACGCTTTTCTCTTTCACCTTCTTTCTTCCTCGACCATTTGGCTGCTGCTGCAAACCCCTTTTGCTGCATTTCCGATAATATGTATGATTAGCGGCGAATAGGTAATTTGCATAATTAGAAGCGAAGCACAATATTGACGCATTTACGATAATTGCATAATCTTTTTCGAACCTTTCTGCAGTGATTTGTTGAAGTTGTTTTGCTTTATTATTTCCCTGTTTCTTTTTGAATTTTGGAGGAATGGTGGATGTAGTTTTATTTCTTTGGATGAATTGATTAATTTTCTTTTATTGCTTCATTTATTCATATTTTTGGAAAAGAGTGTCTTTTATAATTCTTCAATATAAGTAACATGGCTTGGACATTCCCCAAGATAAAAAAGGCGTTGCATTTAAAATTTCCATTAATGCTGTGTCGTTAATACAAAAATAATTGTAACATTAATGTTGCATTCAATGTATCATACATTTTAATGAATTATTCACACATTACAAGGAACGTCGTTAGAAATCAGTGTAACATTGTTCCAACAACATTAAATTAAATTGCCCACCTCTTCTCATCCTCCCCATCCTCTCCCGTTTGTGCGTGCTCGCCAATCGTTCGGAAGACATTTTGATGCAACATTTTAGACACTAATGAACGAAAGCCAACCAAATCCACCCTCGTGTAAATATTAATTAAGGATTTCTGAAGACGATTTTCCGTCCACCGGCGTTAGTTCTCGGTCTTAATCAGAGCATTGAGCATACGGCTGGGCACACCACCACCTACTGATTAGTTTTCCCGTTCAAGGTCCTCGTCCGTCGCGTTTGGGTCACAACACACAAACGCAAGCCAGACCGAAACCGGGGGCCGAAAATCAGCTACTCGTTCGCCGGCGGGTATTATGTGCTAATTAGCTGTCGTTCTTGTGTGATTTTCTTACCACCACCGCTTGGCCGTGCTTTTGGACAAACGCTTCGAAGACACTGATACCGGTGGCTTCGATCAGTTCCTCATTTTGGAGCGCTTAATTTTGTGGGTGAGAAAATCGAGGGAATCTGTCAATCGAACGCACACATACACACTCGCTTATTATATGTGTGTGGTAAAGAAATAAATGGTCGGTTGGAGCAAAGATGAGTTTCTTTGGAAAGGAAAATTAGTACAGACGGTTCTGTGTTTGAAAATTAATTAACAAACCATTCCTGTGTCGGTAGCTAGCTTTACAATCAATTAGCTGGCTCCGCTCAATTTACGAACAAAACCAATTTTGTCTATTGCGTTTTATCATCTAATTATATCGTGTAACAATCGTACACAATTGTTCATTTCGCATCTCTTTTGATTGTAAGAAAAAAATACCGGACCGAATTTTTCTTTCATCTTTTCAAATAATTATTTGCAAAACAACATATTCGTTTTATTTTCATTTCATAACCATTATGTTGCTGTGATGTTTTATTTTCGCGCTAAAAAACACATTTGCAAACCGCAGAATGCTCCTTTTCTTGATTTATATTTTCCATCCATTTTCCCTTTCAAGCACTGATATGATATTTTCGTGCGCTTCGGCAGAATTTTCTCAACCATTTCCACGTCCACGAAAAGTTTTGGGAGGTTGCAGACGTAGGGGATGCGCAGGCGCGCATCGTTTACCGTAGCAGCACCCCAACCGTTTGTTGTCATCGTCGCAACTCATTTTCGGTTTTAATTATAATTAATGGTACATGCTTTTCGCGACCGGCAGAGCAGTGCTGATGGTTGGTCCCGGCACACCAAACGTCGTCGATGGAACGTCTGATGTCGTTTGTATTTTTTCTGTTTTGGATCGCTTCTACGACGGTGTGTGCGCTGTCTTTTCGGTTTTGTTGGTTCTCGTGCACGAAATTAACAAGATCTCTCTAGTAAACACACGCTTAAATGGGGAGGGAAGAACGAACAGTGTGTGCTGTTTATCATACGGTGAAATCCCAATGCCATAAACCCGGGTGCGATTTAAGTGGATCATCCGATGCATCCGACCGTTTGCTGTCGTGTAATAACCGGCTCACCGAAGTTGTCTATTTTTTTCTTTCGTTTGCCGTTCCTAATCACGCGCTACTCTTTATGAAATCGCACTGTTTTGATCGTAAAAATAATAACGAGCAGAGATGATTATTTTTTTATTTTTTTTATTTTTGGAAATTTTGACAACTTAGAATTTTTCTAAAGAAATTATTATTAGCTCACCCGGTATTGTAAGCAATACCAAATAATATCACACATTTAAAAAGGACGTTTGTCTAGTGTTAAAAAATACGCATTATACTAACTCCACACCTTTCAAAGAATTGAAAAATATCAAAACTATAATCACAAAATACTCAACACCACGTCGCATGCTCCACGGGGTTGCATCTCGCCAGTCGTTAAGCTAATTATCACCGACATTAATTGTTGGGTTGAAAATAAGAGCCCTCTGGTCGGACGCGGTTAATGCACACACTGCCGTACCTCCCCGTTCTCCCCAAGGAGTAGTAAAACATGGGGACCCTTTACAAAGAGCAAAGGATGGAATGATGTGGCTGTTTTTTTTGTTTTGTTATTTTTAAAGCACTTTCTCTCATTTATTGCCCCGCTTTTGGGAGCCATTTGCGAACATGACCTTTGAAAAATGGAACATGCATTGCATTATCAGCGAGCATACCACAAAATGTTCCAATAATTGTTTCTGCCTCTACCTTGGAAGTTATTTGCAACTCATCGCTTTAGGCTTTCGCTTATTTTGCAATCCCCAATGTCCCGATAACCCTGCTTACAGGTGTGTTTCTATAGCCGTAAGGATTATGTCAAATTTGCATATTACTCAGGAACTTTAATTGCGGGCGTTAAGAAATAATGAAAAGGGCTTACTTTGTCTATACCCTTATTTAGTTACAGCTTACCACATGAGCCTTCAGATTAGCGACGGAAAATGAGGGCACTTGCAATTCCCTAGGACACTCGTCTGTGTCAGTTTTTGTGTGTCTCGTGAACAAGCAAAGGAACGTGCTGCGGTGCAAAATGCAGGTGCAACTCTGCCAGTGTAGGTCCATTGATCGTAGGTGGTGATGTGTCAACCACCGCTGTCGCTTCTCTAATAACCAGCATGTTCTGTTTGTCTTGCTGTTTTTTTCCCCTACGTTCTGTTCGTTATTTAAAGGGAGGAGGTTTCAATCTTTGTTCTTACGGTGAGTTTTTTTTTTTTATTTGGGCCGTATGAAGTTGGTGGAGGATTACAACAGTGTCTCGTCGTGGGATTGCGAAAAACTTTTCAGCACGCTTGCAATGTTCCATTGCAGATCGGCTTTATTCTCTTGTTACGGGGTACGTACGGGTACGTTCAGTTTTGGAACACACCTGCGAGTGTCACCCTACGGGCTTGTTCTTGCGCTAAAGCAGGTATAATATAGGTGCGATGGTATATTCGCCTATCGGTGCAGCATGTGTTACGCCTGCCTCCCTACCGTCGCCCAGTCAATCTCCTTCCCCATTGCATAAGCTTCCCATTGAGATATCAGACGCTAATGCAAACCAACTATATGGCACAGACCATTTTTGCAGCGAATTTGGCCGTGATTGTACCGAGAATAAGTCTACACCGTTCGGCATTGTATTCTCGCTGTTCAACATCCACCCGCATGTGAGATTGTGTCTTCTCGTAGCGTGTTCCAGGTGTTGGTGAGTTGGGGATTTTTTCCTTTCTGCTACACCGGCATGTTCCTGCTGCGTTCGCGCTGATGCACTTTATGGTCTGACGCAGGTGGAGTCACCGAACCGGGAGATTTGTGTAGTACTAACACGCACTCACACACACATTGTGCAGATGTTTCGCAAGATATTTCGGTACGCTGTAAAGGACAAAGGAGTAGTACGAATATGGGCAAAAATTCCTTCCCATAGCCCAACCAGCAGATGTTG